>CAUYQU010051996.1:0-30892 GCA_963574635.1 Cheracebus regulus
CTGAGTGCCAGGGAGGGGCTCAGGCAGCGGGAACAGCATGAGCCCTTCCCTCATGTTTCACTGGCTTACCCCTCCTGCCTCTGCTTCTGGTTTGGAGAAGCACAAGACTTTATTGTCTTCGAAGCTGAGGGTGGGTGCCACGCCCTGGGGGAGAGAAGCCATATTCTAGGCCCCCTCCCCTGGATGCATCCCTAGTGCTCACCACACTGCCCAGGCACCCTCACTGAGATGAGAACCTTCTTTGTTCTCCCCGTCTAATAACCAAAGTTCCTGCCTTAATCCCATGCCAGTCCCTCATCCACCCCAAGGCCAGGCTTTAGAACCCAGAACTGAGGACCTGTCCAGCCCTGCTTTCCTCGTGTTTGAAAGAAGCCCTGATATCCTGGCGCTGTATGAGGTAGCAACATAATTTGATTTCCCTGGTTGCTCGTTGGAGGATGAGCTGTGGGACGCAGTTGGGCAGGGCATGCAGGTGGATGGGCCCAGACCTCAGCGCTGCCACTCTTAGAGAGGATGCGGTGGACCAGGTGCAGTGGCTCACACCTGTAATTCCAGAAGTTTGGGAGCCGAGGCAGGCAAATCACCTAAGGTCAGGAGTTTGAGACCAGCCTGGCCAACATGATGAAACTCCGTTTCTAATAAAAATACAAACAAACAAACAAAAATTAGCTGGTTATGGTGGCGGGTGCCTGTAGTCCCAGCTACTCAGGAGGCTGAGGCAGGAGAATCACTTGAACCCAAGAGGTGGAGGTTGCAGTGAGCCGAGATCTCACTATTGCACTCTAGCCTGGGTGACAGAGCAAGACCGTCTCAAAAAAAAAAAAAGGATGCGGTGGCTGGTGGGACCAGGATGGGGGCCAAGATGAGTCCGGGGTAGTGGAAGGCTGATCAAAGGGGTCCTTGGTGAGGCCTGAGGATGGAGCCTCCAGAGCCTGAGGTAGAGAAGGCTGGGGACCTGGGTGATCCCGTTTTGTGAGAGAGCCCAGCCCCTCCCCAGAGCCAGCTGCAAAATGGACCTGGCCAGAGGGGAAACGAGAGATGAGCGTGGTGCTGGCCTCTGCAGCCAGCAAAGCTGTGGGGTCTTTGCTGTCCCTGCCCCACACTACCTTCTTCCGCCTACTACCTTCTTTCTGGCTGAAACCAGGATAGAGACCCAACATTGACTGTCCAGCCCCTAGCCCTGCTCCCCTTTCAGGCCCCTCTGCGAACCACAGAAATCTGGGACCTGATGTCCTGGCAACATAATGAATGCACAAACAGCTCTGGTATCTGTTTTAAATTATCCATTAAAATAAGTACAGTTCTGGGGAAAAAAATAGTTGACTGGGTGGGGTAAGCAGTAGAAGGGCACTGAAGGAGGAAGGAACCCAGGCATTCTCCTTTTCCAACTGCTTGGGTCCAAAGGAAGGGGACAGGAGATGGGAGGGGCAGTGCCTGACTCCTATTCTTGGCCTTCTTTAGGGGACTGCGGCTTGTTGCTTGGGTCTAAAACCGAATGCTTGGTTTTGAAGGGAGATAGATTGGGGCAAAAGATAGGAAAAAAGGGACCCCAAGCTCCTTCATCCCTACCCCCAAATTGGGGGCTTAAAGGAACTCAGCTTCCAGAACTTTGCTCCCCCCAGGGTCCCCAGGCATTCCTTCTCCACCCCACTCCTGGCACACTGAGATGCAGCTCTGAATGGGCTGCCCACGTGTGGAGGGGGAAAGGGGTGACTCACTATTACTACTGGGAGGGCAGGGGGAGCCCGTGGTGGAAGAAGGGTGAGTCACACTGATGGGCACCAGCCTCAACCCTCCCCCCACTTTCCTGGCTCCCAGCCCTGCCTGACCCTCTCCCGTGCTTTGCACCCAGTTCCCTCTCTCCCCCACCCTTTGCCCACCCACTCTCCCTCCTTGGCTCTGCCCTCTAGCCGGAAGGTCTGAGGCAGTGGGGGCAAGCTTGGAGCCCGAGGTGCTGAGCAGGCAGAAGCCGAGAGAGGGGAAGCTTAAGCCTCACGCATTTGGGAGTGCGCTGGAGAGGGTGGGGCCCGACTTCGGCACAGCCCGGCGGTCCTTGCCCCTCCTCGGCACACCCGCTCCCCCACCCCCGTGGATCTGGGACTGCCCCTTTAAGAGTAGGCCCCTCCTCCCTTCAGAGGAGGACCTATTAGAGCCTTTGCCCCGGCGCCGGTGACTCAGTGTTCGCCGGAGCGCAGCACCTACCCAGCCAACCCAGATCCCGAGGTCCGACAGCGCCCGGCCCGATCCCCAAGCCTGCCAGGAGCAAGCCGAGAGCCAGCCAGCCGGCCGGCGCACTCTGACCCCGAGCAGTCTCTGTCCTTCCGCCCGAGCCCCGCGCCCTTCCCGGGACCCCTGCCCAGCGGGCAGCGCTGCCACCCTGCCGGCCATGGAGACCCCGTCCCAGCGGCGCGCCACCCGCAGCGGGGCGCAGGCCAGCTCCACTCCGCTGTCGCCCACCCGCATCACCCGGCTGCAGGAGAAGGAGGACCTGCAGGAGCTCAATGATCGCTTGGCGGTCTACATCGACCGTGTGCGCTCGCTGGAGACGGAGAACGCAGGGCTGCGCCTTCGCATCACCGAGTCGGAAGAGGTGGTCAGCCGCGAGGTGTCCGGCATCAAGGCCGCCTACGAGGCCGAGCTCGGAGATGCCCGCAAGACCCTCGACTCAGTGGCCAAGGAGCGCGCCCGGCTGCAGCTGGAGCTGAGCAAAGTGCGCGAGGAGTTTAAGGAGCTGAAAGCGCGGTGAGTTCGCCCAGGTGGCTGCGTGCCCGGCGGGGAGTGGAAAGGGCGGCGGGCCGGCGCCCCTGGCCGGCTGCAGGAAGGGAGTGAGAGGGCCTGGAGGCCGATAACTTTGCCAGAGAGTCTCCTCCCTCCCCGGAACTGCCTCCATCGGGTGACTGCCAGTGTCTAGGGGAATTGTCAAGACAGGACAGAGAGGGGAGAGGTCTCTGGGAGAGGTGGGGGGATATAAGGAATAGTGGGACAGAGAAGAGAGAGGTCTCCGCGAGAGGGTGGGGGGATATAAAGAATTCACAGTGGGATTTGCCAGCCATTTGGAGCCTAGGGGAGGGGCCTGAGCAAAACAGAACTATCCCTGTCAGCTCGAAGAACTTTGGGCACCCAGGACACATTGGAGTGGCAGAAAGGGTCCTGTTAGAACTTTGTTGGTGGGCTTGGCACTGTGCCAGCTTTACCCAAGCTGCCTCTGAACACATGATGCCCACTAAGACATAATTCCCAAGCTGGCGTCTGTCCAGCGTGTTGGAGAGAGGTCAGGAAGGCAGGGCAGTCCCCCTTTTCCCCTCCACGGGCTTGGCGGTGGCCCCCTGGCCATGACCTTGCCCTGGGTTCTAAGGGTTGGGAAGCTCTCCCTCACTCTGCGTGTCTGGGACCTTCCTTGGGCTCTGACAGGCCCACCAAAACAGCTCGGGGAGATGGGAGATGGGCTCCCCCGCAGCTCCCACAGCCCTTGGCCTGCTTGGCCCAGGAATGCAAGGGAGGGAGGGAGACAGAGGGCAGAGGCTCCCAGCTCAGGAAGTTGTGTTATGCCCAGGTCTGGCAGCACTCCTCCCTTGGCCCTCTGCCCAGTGTCTTCGAGGGTTGGGGGCACTGTCCTTTCCTCCTTGGGGTGAGCCACTCTCATTTTCCCAGCCAGGCCAAGCAGTCTTTGCTGTGGCCTATCCTCTCAGCTGCTGACGTTTTGATCTTTGCCTTATTAAAGTAATGGAATACAATGACATTTTTGAAATCCAGCCGTTGGAAGCTTCAGGCCACTCCCACTTCACCCACTCCTTCCCCACCCTTCCCCACCCTACTCAACTCCACCTTCTTCTTTTCTAAAAAAGCCTTTGGGAGCTTGGAAGTATAGGCCCTCCTCTTCCAGCCCCCCACAAAATTTGGTTCCCTTCTTCTTGCTCTCTCTTTCTCTATTCAGACCTAGGCCAACAGCACCAAGGGTGCTTGGAGATCCGTAAAGCGCTGTTGGCTCTAACTCTTCTCTCCCTTTATATCATCTACTCCAAACTTCTGCTCTTCTCAGAAGCCCTGTATGCATTCTGTGGTCGTTCTACCCTTTGCTAGGTGTGGTGGATGTGGCAGATCCGTTGCCCTTCTTTCTGAAGAATCCATAGAAGTTGTGTGTAGGAAGACAGGCTCAACTTTTATTTTATTTTTGGATTTTTTTTTGAGACAGAGTCTCGCTCTGTTACCCAGGCTGGAGTGTAGTGGTGTGATCTTGGCTCACTACAACCTCCATCTCCTGAGTTCAAGCAATGCTCCTGCCTCAGCCTCCCAAGTAGCTGGGATTATAGGTACCTTCCACCACACCCAGCTAATTTTTGTATTTTTAGAAGAGATGGGGTTTCACCATGTTGGCCAGGTGGGTCTTTTTTTTTTTTTAAAGACGGGGTCTCACCATGTTGGTCAGGCTGGTCTTGAACTCCCGATCTCAGGTGATCCGCCTGCCTTGGCCTCCAAAGTGCTTGGATTACAGGCGTGAGCCACTGCGCCCAGTCCAGGTGGGTCTTGAACTCCTGACCTCAAGTGATCTGCCCACCTCAGCCTCCCAAAGTGCTGGGATTACAGGCATGAGCCACTGTGCCTGGCTTCTTTTTTTCTTTAGACAGGGTCTCACTCTGTTACCCAGGCTGGAGTGCAGCAGCAAGGGAATGGCTCACTGCAGACTCCACCTCACTGGCTCAAACCATCCTTCCACCTCAGCCTCCTGAGTAGCTGGGCAGGCACCACTACCCACAGCTAATGTTTTTGTCTTCTTTTGTAGAGATACAGTTTTGCGATGTTGTCCATGCTGGTCTTGAACTCCTGGGTTCAAGCAATCCTCCTGCTTCAGCCTCCCAAAGTGCTGGGATTACAGGGCCTGAGCCACTGTGCCCAGCCTCAAACTGTATTTCTGTTGAAACAGACCACGCCTGTCCTTTTCTTTATTTTTATTGTATTTTTCAGAGCCCTGTTGCTCAGGCTAGAGTGCCATGGTGCAATTGTAACTTGCTGCAGCCTGGAACTCCTCCTGGGCTTAAGCGATCCTCCCGGCCCAGCTTCCCCAGTAGCTGAGACTAAGGGCAGGCACCACCACGCTCAGCTAATTTTTGTTTTCTTCTTTTTGTTTGTAAAGATGGAAACTTGCTATGTTGCTCAGCTGGTCTCGGAGTTCTAGCCTCAAGCAATCCTTCTGCCTCGGCCTCCCAAAGCACTGGGATTACGGGCATGAGCCACCAGGCCTGGCCCCAGACCTGTCCTTTTTCTATTAGTGATATGAACAATTTAGTTAGCAAGACAGATAGGAAGCAAGGAAGGGGTGCCCCAGAGAACTTGTTCATTCTAAACTAGTCCATCAACTACCAAAGCCCTGTGAAGGACATTTTTAGCAGTTTTGTGGTGAAAACTTTGATCAGGAAACAGGTTGAGTGGATTCTATAGTCTCTTGCTTACCCAGCCATGCCAGTTTGTCTCCTCTGCCTCCGAGTGCAGCTGTCCAGGCCTGGGATACCAGGCGGGTATGTGCGCACATGGGGCAGGGCGGGGGTGGTGTGTGTCCTTGTTATATTTAGCCACCTGCCTCTGTTCTCCCCCACTGATCCTGGCTGGGAAGGCTGGGCTTCCGGAAAAGGGAGGTGGATTTGCACACCTGGATCCCGTGCTGATGGAAAGTGGGGTGAAGACAAAGGGGACTCAGACTGGGGTGTCTGTCCTCTTCTATGTCCACCGTAGGAGGAGCCAGGATTGGTCACTCCCTGTTGGGTCAGCTGTGCTCAGGGTGAGGTAGAGAAATGGGTAAAGAATTTGGGAGAGGAAGAAAGGCACTTTCCCAACCCCTCCCACCAAAGCCTAGAGAGAAGGTGTTGTCTGGTTTAATGTTTAATTAGAGCTCAGAGTTCAGGGCCAGATTTGGAGTTGGGATGGAGAGTTGTCTGTAAGACTCTAGCAATTTTTGACCAAGCCTGGGTACCTCAACCATACTTAGGAGTTTGGAGTTCCCTTTGTTGGGCTGGATTATAGGCTCCAAGAAGAAACCCCTTTCCCCCATACTCTCTCTCTTCTTTTTTTGAGACAGGGTCTCGCTCTGTTGCCCAGGCTGGAGTGCAGTGGCGTGATCACGACTCACTGTAACCTCAACCTCCCAGGCTCAGGTGATTCTCCGACCCCAGCCTCCTGAGTAGCTAGGATTACAGGTGTGTGCTGCTATACCCAGCTATTTTTTTTTTTTTTTTTTTAAAGATGGGGTTTCACCATGTTGGTCAGGCTGGTCTTGAACTCCCGACCTCAGATGATCACCCTGCCTTGGCCTCCAAAGTGCTTGGATTACAGGTGTGAGCTACCACGCCCGGCCACCCCACTAATTTTTATATTTTTTTTGTAGAGATCGGGTCTCACTGTGTTGCCCAGGCTGGTCTCAAATTCCTGGGCTCAAGCAATCCAGCGGCCTTAGCTTCCCAAAGTGCTGGGATTCAGGCATGAGCTACCATACCTGGTCTCTCTCCCTGCACCGCCCCCCAACCCCCCCCCCCCCGCCCCCATCCTCTGTCTCTTTCTAGTCTGGAGTCCAAGGGATTTGGATACCCAAGTGCAGGCAGAAGGTTGAAAGCACCAGGAAAGCCCATCTGGGGTCCAGGCTTGCTGCTGGGCCCCACCCCAGGCAAGACAGCTGGGTGGATGACTCAGATGCTGCCCCCCTCCCTTCCACCGTGGTGGCTTTACAGGAGACAGTAGGAGACAGGGTGGAGACAGCAGATGTCTTAAAGGCAGGAGTGGTGGTCTGAATGTCTGCATCTTCTGGCCCCCTTCCTATTGCACCCTGGAGTCCCTTCTCTGGCTCTTTCCTTAGACCCTCTGGTGGTGTCTGGAACCATAGCTCTCTGGACAGGCACCATGCACAAGTAATTAGAATCCAGAGTTGAGTTTAGAGTTATGGGTTGGGCTGCAGGATAGTGCTGGGGTCTGTGCCTTCCCATGTGAAACCAATGGGAGGAAGGCTGAGTCAGAAGTGGGGAGATCCCAGACCCACAAAGCAGAAGCACTGCTTCCACTCCAGTGAGGCCCTGGTACTCGACAACTTCCTGGATTGCCCACTGTTGCAGCCCCAGTGTAGACAGGCGGGGAGATCCAGGCTCAGGTTCATGTAGGCTCTGAGCAAGACAAGAACAGCAAAGGCCGCAGACGCACAGAGGCTTGTTCCATGTCACGTAGTAAGGGGGTGATAGGTCAGCACTTGAGCACAGGCCTTGTGACCTCCAGTTGGGTGCTGTTACCACATTGAGGCTCACCTCTCTAGCTTGGAGGACAGGTTGGAGAGGGTGAGGCAAGGTGAAGCCAGGTGGCTGAGGTTCACTCTGCAGCCTGGAAATTCTGCTCTGGGGCCAGTGACAGCTTAATGTTCTATGGCCACACTTGGTGGCTCATTCCTGTAATCTCAGTGCTTTGGGAAGCTAAGGCTGGAGGATCACTTGAGGCCAGGAGTTTGAGACCAGCTTGGTCAATATAGCAAGACCCCCTTCTGTACAAAAAGACAATTAGCTGGTCAATGCCTGCAGTTCCAGCTGCTTGGGAAGCTGAGGCGGGAGGATCACTTGAAGCCAGGAGTTTAAGGCTGTTGTGAACTATGTCTGCACTACTGCACTCCAGCCTGGGAGACAGAGAAAGACCCTGTCTCTGAAAAGGAAAAAAAAACCCGAAAACTCTGCTGTCCTGCAGGGCCTGTTAGCATATAATTAATAGCCTTTGTCACAACCTATACCTGGAAAGACCCAGGACCCCTGCCAGCCTGCCTATCTGAGACTGTCAGAGCTCTGGGAGGCAGGTGATTCTTGTTTTGAGACTGTCTTGATACTTGTCGTGGAAGCTGTCTACCTGGATTGAAAGGAGGCTGTGCCCTTTGGCAGACCCGTTAGATTAATGGGGTTGGAGACCTTTGAGGATGCATGGGCTCTGGACCTTATCTGAAGTCTCCTGGTGTTACCTCTCCAAACCTTCACTGCCAAATCTACATTCTTTTTTTTTTTTTTTTTTTTTTTGACAGAGTCTCGCTATGCGGCCAGGCTAGAGTGCAGCAGCATGATCTTGGCTTATTGCAACCTCTATCTCCCAGGCTCAAGTGATCCTCCCACCTCAGCCTCCCAAGTAGCTGGGACTACAGGCACGTGCCACATGCTCAGCTAATTTTTCTATTTTTAGTAGAGACAGGGTTTCACCATGTTACCCAGGCTGGTCTTGAACTCCTGGGCTTAAGCAATCCACCCGCCTTGACCTCCCAAAGTGCTGTGATTACAGGCAAGAGCCACCTTGCCTGGCCCAAATTCACATTCTGATTCAAAGGGAAAGAAGAACGGTGCAACTCAACCTGGGGGTGAGGAGTACTTAAAGAGCCCAAGAGAAATAAGAGAGAGAATAAGTCCTCACTAGGACCCCCTATTACCTTCCCACTATTGGTGCCCTTGCTTGGCACTTCCCCTGGCCTCTGGGATTCTGAGACTTACCCTTGCGTGAATGTGCCCATTGCCCCCACCCCCAATCCCACCCCACCAGTGATTCAGTAGCTTAGTGTCTGTGCTGAAGCCTGGGACAGCTGGGCAGACAACTGGTAGGAGATCCCTTCACCTACCAACTGTGCTTTCTGCCCTCCTCCCCCTCACCTCCCTCCTCCCTAGCCCCTCGCCACCTCTAGCAGCTGCAGCAGCCAAGGCCAAGTCTTCAGAGGCCCAGATATGAAGGCACGGTTCATTCCATTCTCACCTCTTTGGGCTCCCAGTATACTGAGTACAAGCCAAGCTCTAATATTCTTGGAGATCTCTGGAAGATTGCAGGGTCTCTTATCCCTCAAGAAGGGGGAAGGGAAGCCGAGCGCAGTGGCTCATACCTGTAATCCCAGCACTTTGAGAGGCCAAGGCAGATAGATCACTTTAGGTCAGGGGTTCGAGACCAGCCTGGCCAACATGGTGAAACCCTGTCTCTACTAAAAATATAAAAATTAGCCAGGTACAGTGGTGGGCGCCTGTAACCCCAGCTACTTGGGAGGCTAAGGCAGGAGAATTCCTTGAAGCAGGGAGGCAGATGTTGCAGTGAGCCAAGATTGCATCACTGCACTCCAGCCAGGGCAACAGAAAGATACTCCATCTCAAAAAATAACAGTAAATAAACAAATGAGGAGCAAGGTGGTCCACCAACAAAATGACAGGCAGTGTGATATAGTGGACGCCCTGGCCCTTGGTGCCCTTAGTTCTGGGGGTGGACCTTTCACTAAACTGCTATGTGACCTTGAGAAATCACCTCCCCTCTCTGGCTTTCCTTAGCTATAAGAGAAAGAGATTGGAGCAGAAAGTCTCCAGAGAACTTTTAGGTTTCAAAGTAGTACAGTGACCCATAAAGTGAGAAACAGTCCTCTAAAATACCAAGCTATTAATAGTAAAATCAGATATAAATAATATGAATATAGTTAATAGCCAATGCGGTTCTCAATAGAAATGTTTCCCACGAGTGGCCAGGCGCGGTGGCTCATGCCTGTAATCCCAGCACTCTGGGAGGCCGAGGCAGGTGGATTACTTGAGGTCAGGAGTTCCAGACCAGTCTGACCAACACAGAGAAACCCCGTCTCTACTAAGAATATAAAAGTAAGGCCGGGCACGGTGGCTCATACCTGTAATCTCAGCACTTTGGGAGGCCAAGGCAGGCAGATGACCTGCGGTCAAGAGATCAAGACCATCCTGGCCAACATGGTGAAACCCTGTCTTTACTAAAAATATAAAAATTAGCTGGACATGGTGGCGGGCACCTGTAGTCCCAGCTGCTCTGGAGGCTGAGGCAGGAGAATCACTTGAACCCAGGAGGCGGAGGTTGCAGTGAGCTGAGATCACGCCACTGCACTCTAACCTGGCGACAGAGTAAGACTCCATCTCAAAAAAAAAAAAAAAGCAGGCATGGTGGCACATGCCTGTAATCCCAGCTACTCAGGAGGCTGAGGTGGGAGAGTCGCTTGAACCCGGGAAGCAGAGGGTACAGTGAGCTGAAATCCGTGCCATTGCACTCCAGCCTGGGCGACAAGAGGGAAACTCTCAAAAAAAAGAAAAAAAGAGAAAAATAAAAACGTTTCCCACAAGCTGCGGAATTAAAAATACTAGTACATTTCTCTATTTTCCCATGAAAGTTTGTTAGAAATGGTTAAATTATGACATTACCCTCTTGGTGTCTGCTTTGTTTTCGTTGCTACTAGGAAAGGACAACCCGTTTCAATGCCTCTCCCTCCTGGATGGTGGAAAGGGCTGTGTCATATGGCAGGAAAGGGAGACTCGGCACAGGAATGACTCCTATTGACCGGTGTTGGGGGCTAGGGTGACGGCCTAGGAGAGGCAAAACTGTTACCTTAGAGCTGGCCGGGATGGGCCAACAGTGCCTGGAACCCGGGGGAAGGGCACGGTGACCTTGGGCTGCCCACCTTCTGCCCTTCTGGCACCCATACTGGCTCCCCCAACCTGTGGCTGGGCTGGGAGGTCTTGGCCCCTACCAATCCCTTAAGGAAGGGGAGAGGGTTTGGGAGGGGGAGTCCTCCCTTCACCCCTGCCTCCCTGCTAGTTGTGAGAGAGGAAGCGGAATCCCGCCTGCCGAAGCCAGGAATAATTCTGGCTGGGATCCCAGGCCCGGCAGGGGCGCTGAGTCACAGTAGAGGGCAGAGTGGAGAGTGGACGGGAGACTCTAGGCTTGCCCAGTCAGGGAAGCAGAGGCTGGGGGCTGGCCTTTTCTTGAGAACTACATTTAAATTGCTGCACGAAGGACAGTGGTCTGGATTTGATGGAGACAGATGGAAGGGGGATAGGACACATGAGTCCCTTTAGGGCTGGCTCAGGGGAGCTAGACTTTTATTTTAAGGGATCTAGGTTCCAGGAGTTGAGAGGAGGCTCTCTGGGGTCACCAAGGCTCCCACTTCTTCCCAAAGCTCTCACGCGGCCACCTTCTGCTGGCTGGGAGAGAGCTGTGTCTTCTGAGGCTAGAGCTGGAATGCAGTGAGACCAGACGGCCTAGGTCCTCCCCCACTTCTCCTGACCTTGGGGTATGGCTCCCACTCTCTCCCAGTGTCCTCAGGGTTAATAACTACGTGTCACCACATGGAGAGTTAAGGGGCTGCTGCATTGGCTCTTGTGAAGGGAATCCCCTGAATGTCTCTCCTTTTGGTCACTGGCTCCCTCCCTCCCCCTTTAGGATATTCTGCTGTCTTCTTAGGCCATCCCTCCTTCCTCCACGCCTCTGCTTCTTCTGCTGTCCCCAGGCCCCACCCCTGCATTTTTGTGACAACACAGGAATGACTTCTGGAGACAGAGCCCAGGGAGAAGGAAAGTGGAGCTTGGCAGGAGACCTTGCTGGGGGCAGCTGGTGAGGAAGCCAGCCGCCCATTGTCCAGGACCCCAGTGCCCTGGCCTCTGGCCCCAGGCTTCTCCTGCTTCTGTACAATGCCACGTTGATACACCCAGCAGCTGTGACTCAGGCCTGGCCACCTGCCAGGCACAGCGCTTCTGCCGGAGTTGCGTCTGAACATGTCAACAGGCCTCCTATCCCTCTCTCAGCATCAGTTCTCCCCACTTCAGCCCCTCTCTCTGCCTGGAATTAAGACCTGGCTTTGTCTTAGGGGAGGACAGCTGGGAGCCTGGTGGCTCTGGAAGGGGATCTGAGGAGCCTCAGGCCCTGGGCATATTTGGCGGGTGTCACACCCCAGGGAAGCGTGTGGGAGCAGAGCTGTGCCTGCCGTGGGGCACGTGGCATCGCGAGGAGGTCAGGTGTTCCATCCTGGGGCACCTACTGTGGGCTTTCGAGGTGTACAGTATTCAGAACTTTACAGGTTGGGGTTTGGGGAAGGCTCAAGAGGCTTCTAAGTCCCTGGAACAGCCACCCCCATCAGTTCCTCTGTTTAAGGTCTCCATTCCAGAGAGGGATAGTGCCTCAAATGCCAGGGAGGGGAAGTCCCCACATCCTACCCTTAAAGTGGCTGCAGACCCACGGACCAGCCAAGAAACCAAGCAGTGGTTACTCTGGGGAGCGGGTGGGGGCTACAAACCTCATGGCTGGCCGCACGCAAACGTGTAGGTGTGTGTATATTTGAGGGTGGGTGGGAGTGGCAGTGCCACTAGGCCTCCGTGTCACTCTGCCTGGGGTATCTCCCAGCAAGCAAGACAGAGGCAGACACACTTGCCAGGCTGTCTTGCTGGGTCTCTCTGTGTGACTCTCTGCAGCGTCTGTGTGCTTCGTGCCCTTTTCTATGTTTTGCTCCAGTCTGCTGGGAGTGTCCTTGGGTGACCTCTGGGCAGGTTTTTGTGCCTGAGCCTGCCCTTCTCCAGGCCTTAGTTTCCCCTTGTAAAAGTACAGGAGTTGGTTCAGGTGAAGGTTCCTCTGGAAGTCTTGAGCATGTAAACCGTCTAGTCTCAGGGTATTTGGGGGACACACAGAAAAAGCCCTGAGACCCTACAGGTAGAACACGGGCTGAAATCAGCAGAGCAGAGCTGAGACAGGCTCAAGCAGGGTGAGGGGTAGGGAGGTTTTAGGTGAATGGAGGGAGGGACAGAGGGAAGGAGGATATATTGCAGTAGGAGGAGTTGCTGGAACAAAAGGAAGGGTGGTAGGAATGTGCAGGCTGGCTTGGGGTGGCAGCAGGAGACGCCTCATCGTGTGGCAGGAAATCAGCATGGGCAGAGGTCTAGGTGCCCAAGAGGGGCTGGGTGTGGCAATTCATGCCTGTAATCCCAGTACTTTGGGAGCCCGAGGCCGGAGGATCATGTGAGCCCAGAGTTTGAGACCAGCCTGGCCAATGTGGTGAACACTGTCTCTACTAAAAATGCCAAAAATTAGCTGGGTGTGGTGGCACGCGCCTGTAATCCCAGCTATTTGGGAGGCTGAGGCACGAGAATTGCTTGAACCCAAGGTGAAGGTTGCAGTGAGCCAAGATTGTACCACTGCACTGTAGCCTGGGCGACAAAGCGAGACTGTCTTAAAAACAGTAACAGGTGCCGGGCGCGGTGGCTCACGCCTGTAATCCCAGCACTTTGGGAGGCTGAAGAGGGTAGATCACCTGAGGTCGAGAGTTTGAGATCAGCCTGGCCAACATTGTGAAACCACATCTCTACTAAAAATACAAAAATTAGCCAGGCGTGGTGGCGCATGCCTGCAATCCTAGCTACTTGGGAGGCTGAGGCACGAAAGTCATTGAAACCTGGGAGGCGGAGGTTGATGCGCTGAGATTGCACCACTGCACGCCAGCCTGGGTGACAGAGCAGGACTCCATCTCAAAATAATAATAATAATAAAATGAAAAAATGTTTAATTAAAATTTAGAACATTAGATGCCAGGAGGATACAGGCGAGCATTTGCCACCAGGGTGGACTCCGTGTACCCACCCAGCCACAGGGGGCGACGTTCACTGGGAGACAGGAAGTGCGGGGGGCGCAGAGACCCTCTGCTCTTCTGCTCCCTTCCTGTGTGCTGCCTGGAGATGGGGAACTCCCAGAGCTGGTGAGCAGGGCTGCTGGGGACTGGGGGGTCCAAGGAGTCCCTGCAGGGCTGGGCCAGCTCCTCCACTCCCTTTGTCTTTCCCTCCCCCTTCTTTTTCTTTTATTCTCCTTTTGAGAGACCCACTTCTTATTTTCAGCCTCAGGGTCCCTCTGGCTTCTCCCCCAGACTGGGAGAGGAAATGGAAGCCTCTCCCTCCGGGCCTAGCACGTTGCTCCCAGCAACCCGGCCCAAACAGGCCTGTGGCTGGCCCCGGCTTCCATATCTGGCATCAGAGCTGGGCTGAGCAGGGTGACTCAGCGGGCGGGTCAGCGCCTGGCCCGGTGCCCACCCAGCCCCTTTGCTGTGCTGGTGCCTTTCTTCCCCAAAACAGCCCCAAGGGCCCAGGCCTGCTGCAGCCTGGGAGCCAGGCTTCCTTGTCCCACCAGCCACAGCCCCGCAGACCCCTGCCTTCGGTCACGCTTGCAAGTGCCAACTCTCATTTCCACCCTATTCTTTTCCTCTCTGCTCTCCTCCTCTATCCATCCCCTTTTCCCTCTTTCTGAGATCAGATTTGCCAGTGATGGGAAGAGTTAGAAACAGGATGCCCAGCCCTTCTTGCCTCACGAGGCCACTGGGATGCAGCCACTCCTGTGCTTGGGGAACCTGGAGGATGCGAGGGAAAGGACTGGCGCTCTCCTGGCACGGCACCCGGCCTGGGGCAGGACGCAGGCGAAGCCAGGGTCTCCCCTGTGAGCACTAGAGGATTTCCCGACCCCTGCCCGGGTATTGTGTGCCTGAGCATGAGTCACCTGAGGGGCCCAGGTTCCCACCCTTCCCAGCTCCTCTGGCCTGCCCCTCCCTGCCCTCCCTGCCAACCCAGCATGTGCCCAGCTTTCCTGATGCCAACCCCCAGCGGACTGGGCTGCACCACCACCCTGGGGCTGAATGCCTGGCCAGGGTCTACTTTGGTCCCTGCTAGGTCTGAGGACCCGTCCTAGGAAGGAAATGGCACTGGGGGTGGGGGACAGGAGGACAAGGGAGGAGGGAGGAAAGATTCTGGGCTCTACTGTACCCCTAGCCATCTCTCGGGGTGTGTGTGTGGCTCCCTGGCCACAGAGCTCCCGAGGTCTGAGTCATGAGCCCATGGGTGATAGTGGCTTCTTCTCCGAAGATGGGAGCTCCCCACGCCTAAGAAAACCACAAAGGTTCCTTCTCGCTTCCCTCTTTGTTCGTGGTTTCTCTCATCTTCAGGGTGTGTCTTAGTCCTTTAATCTCTCTTTGCAGTGCTAGTCAAAACCTCCACGAGGGAAAGAGAAATAGCCCCCTTACTTTCTTTTTTTTTTTGAGATGGAGTCTCGCTGTGTCACCCAGGCTGGAGTGCATGGTGCGGTCTCGGCTCACTGCAACCTCCACCTCCCGGGTTCAAGTGGTCCTCCCACCCCAGCTTCCTAAGTAGCTGGGACTATAGGCGCATGCCACCACACCCAGCAATTTTTTTTTTTTTTTTTTTTGAGACACAGTCCCACTCTGTCACCCAGGCTGGAGTGCAGTGGCACAGTCTCTGCTCACTACAACCTCCTCTGCCTCCCAAGCTCAAGCAATTCTCACGTCTCAGCCTCCTGAGTATCTGGGACTACAGATGTGACCCACCACGCCTGGCTAATTTTTTTTTTTTTTTTTTTTTTTTGTGAGACAGAGCCTTGCTCTGTTGCCCAGTCTGGAGTGCAGTGGCATGATCTCAGCTCACTGCAACCTCCGCCTCCTGGGTTCAGGCGATTCTCCTGCCTCAGCCTCCCTGGCAGATGGGATTACAGACGCATGCCACCACGCCCAGCTAATTTTTGTATTTTTAGTAGAGGCGGGGTTTCACCATGTTGGCCAGGCTGGTCTTGAACTCCTGATCTCGTGATCTACCTGCCTCAGCCTCCCAAAGTGCTGGAATTACAGACGTGAGCCACCACACCCGGCCAGCCCCCTTACTTTCTTTGGAGACCACCTACTGTGGCTTGTGCCAAAGTGGTACGGCATTGATTTCCAGCTCCCCTGTCTACTTGCTGTGGGAACCTGGACGTGGCTTTCCGTGCCTGTTTCCTCAATTACATAGGAATGGCACCTCTCACATAGGGTAGCTGTGAAGATGACGTGAGTTAACATTGTAATATTTACAGCTGTGCTTCGTACCTAATAAGTTCTATAAAAGTGTTTGCTATTATATTATTATTATCACCACCACCACCACCACTTTTGTAAGCAGCAGAAAGTGAAGAGGTTAGACTGAAGGAAAAACTTCCGTGCTCATGAGCCCATAAGCTTGCAGGGCACAGAGACCAGGCGTCTCTGTTTTCCTCAGTCAGTGTCTGCCAGGCACTGGCAAGGAAAGCCTGTTACCAGGGGGAACTCCTGGAATTCCTCCTGGCACCTAAGGCGGCTGGGGAACAGCATCAGGGAAGAGGTGCCCGTGAGACATCTGAAATCATACATCGCCTTCCAGCTTCTCTCGGCTCAGGCTGGCTGCTCAGGGTAGCGTTTTGGGCCTTAGTGTCTGCCCTCTTCCTCCTCCTGGCTTCTCTGCTCTCTCTGGAACTTGTGGCTTAGGAAGGCAGTGAGGTGGAGGAGTGGGAACCCTAGGTCCGCAGCCAGGATTGGCCGGAATGCTGCTGCGGGTTTGTAGTAACTGAGCCTGGGCCATTCACCTTCCTCCTCTGCACCTCAGTTTCCTCATCTGTAACAGGGAGGGAGTTCAGCTGAACAAACTCTAAGCTCCTTCTAGTTCTCTAAATTCTGAGAGCACCCCGTACAGCCAGCTGCAGCTGTTAGCCTTCAGGGCAGTGAGGCCTCTTCTGGGAAGCCCCAGCCAGCCCGGGAGTAGGCCCAAGGAGCTCGGAATCTGAGTCCACCCCAGCCGCTTCGCTTTACCAGCGGTTTTTCTTCTTTCTCCCTCCTCCCCTGCGCATTCGGAAAAGTTCTGAAGTCATGGAAAGTTGGGGCTGTGCTCCCAGCCAGGGGCTGGGCCGGATGGCAGCCAAAACCTGAGCTGCGTTTTGACTTTATTTTTAGCTTTTCTGACTGCGACAGAGGAGGGAATACAGTCTCTGGTTCTGGAAGGGCCCCTTTTTCGCAGGAGACAGACACTGTTGCATTAAACAACTTGTTCTGAGGTGTGGCCAGAGGCCTGGGCTGAGCAAGTGTGCCGGCTTGGGGAGCTCCCTCTGGCTTTTCACATCCTTCCCCTGCCCCTCTGGGTGTCACTTTATCCTCCTCCCTGCCTGGTAGAGGGCAGTGGTGGGGGGGGCTCCTTTTATTGAACCCTTGTAAGCTGATGGCAGAACGCCTGGTCTCGTCCTCCAGAGCTTCGTGGAGTCTAGCCTTTGCTCTCCCCCTTCAGAGTGAATTGCTGGGCCTCTTGGAGTTCAGCGCATTTGTGGCAGGAGAAAAATGTTGGCAGGGCCGCCTTTCTCCTCTCCAGGATAGATTTTTTCCTCCTGCCCACGTCTGATTTTCCTTTTTTCCATCTGCTGTGGTGGGCTTGGGCTTCAGCACGGATGAGTTACAGATGGCAACTGCAACCAGGTCCCCCGGATCTTTCCCTCCGCTCCCTGGGTCTACCGCTTTCTCTCACCCTACATTTGTGAAGGGATTGTAACGTCTAGACAGTTCTTGTGTTCTCCAGAGGTTTTTAAGAAAATAGGACCCAGGCTGGGCGCAGTGGCTCACGCCTGTAATCCCAGCACTTTGGGAGGCTGAGGCGGGTGGATCACCTGAGGTTGGGAGTTTGAGACGAGCCTGACCAACATGGAGAAACCCCATCTCTACTAAAAATACAAAATCAGCCGGGCATGGTGGCACATGCCTGTACTCCCAGCTACTCGGGAGGTTGAGGCAGGAGAATCGCTTAAACCAGGGAGGCAGATGTTGTGGTGAGCCGAGATCGCACCACTGCACTCCAGCCTGGGCAACAAGACCAAAACTCCATCTCAAAAAAAAAAAAAAATTAAGAAAGAAAATCGGACTCCTCTGTTTCTCTAGTCCACTAGCAAAAATAATCAGGGACCCAGAGAAGGTGAGAGAGGTGGCAGAGACATTGATTATAGCTAGAGCTTTACCCACTCTGGGGAGCAGGGAGACCTAAGGCTGGGGCCCAGATGGACCTGGAGGCCTGGGAGCCACATCTGGAGCCAGATGCTGAGGTTGTGGTAGATGGGTAGGACTCGGCGTTCTCCCAGGGTGCGGATGAGGCAGTGGGAGGGAGGCAGGGACCCCTCTGTTCGGTGCAGGTCAGGGCACCCAGACCAGGTCCCGAGAAAGGAAAAGATCAGTATTGTCTGTGGCTGTCCTTGTCCAAGGTCCCTCTGAGCTCTAACCAGACTTTCCTTCCCCACAGTCCCACATGTGTAAAAGGGACTAGGAGAGGCCACCAGCAAGCACCTTTGGGGCTCAGACCAAGAGGCGTTAGGGAAATGTGGGACTCATGGCCATGAGCTTAGTTGTCAGGCTTCTTGGAGGGAGGGAAGCTTGCAAAGGGAAGTGGGTGGAGTCCAGGGAGAAGGCTAAGGCCCTGTGTGGGAAGGGGCAGGAGACAAAGGTACCCCTGTCTCTTTGGGAAAGAATGGGAGGAGAAAGAGGGAAAAGCATTCATATCACGGGGTAGAGCAATGCCGTTGGCCCCAGGCACGTTCCTGAACCCTTAGTCATGGGAAGGGTGGAGAAGCAGGAATGGGGTTTTCAGGGACCTTGGGGAGGTGGGAGCCCAGCCCCAGAGGCAAGCGGATGCAAACCAACCTAATGCAAGGGTGCCCTCTCCTGGTAGTTGCGGGAACAGCAGCGCCAGCCCCCATGATTGATCTCTGGGGAGCCTGGCCCTGTCTAGGTATGCAGACTCCTTTTCTTAAACCCACTCTCCCCTCTCTTCTTTAGCAATACCAAGAAGGAGGGTGATCTGCTGGCTGCTCAGGCCCGGCTGAAGGACCTGGAGGCTCTGCTCAACTCCAAGGAGGCCGCACTGAGCACTGCTCTCAGTGAGAAGCGCACGCTGGAGGGCGAGCTGCATGATCTGCGTGGCCAGGTGGCCAAGGTGAGGCCACCCTGCAGGGCCCGGCCATGGCCTCACCTAACACATGTATACTCACTCTTCTACCTAGGCCCTCCCTCAGGAGGTGCCTGGTCTGACCTGTCACCTGATTTCAGAGCCATTCACCTGTCCTTGAGTCATTTTACCCACTGAGGCCACATATTTTTCTTTTTGAGACAGAGTCTTGCCTGGTCACCAGGCTGGAATGCAATGGTGCCATCTTGACTCACTGAAACCTCCGCCTCCCAGGTTCAAGCCATTCTCTTGCCTCAGCCTCCTGAGTAGCTGGGACTACAGGCACATACCACTACGCCCAGCTAATATTTATGTTTTTAGTAGAGATGGGGTTTCACCATGTTGGTCAGGATGGTCTTGATCTCTTGACCTTGTGGTCTGCCTGCCTCAGCCTCCCAAAGTGTTGGGATTACAGGTGTGAGCCACCACTCCCAGCCATGGCCACATCTTACCCTAATTTGGCCACCCATGGGGTCTAGCACAGTGAATTTAAAATAATGCAGGCCAGGTGTGGTGGCTCATTCCTGTAATCCCAGCAGTTTGGGAGGCCAAGGAGGCAGGATTGCTTGAGCCCAGGAGTTTGAGACCAGCCTGGGCAGCACAGTGAGACCCCATCTCTAGAAAATAAAAATTTAAAGAAATTGGCTGGGCATGGTGGAGCACACCTATAGCCCCAGCTACTTGGGAGGCTGAGGCGGGAGGATGGCCTCAACCTGAGAGGTCGAAGATGCAGTGAGCTGTGATTGCACCACTGCACTCCAGCCCGGGTGACAGAGGGAAACCCTGTCTAGATAAATAAATACATAAGATAAAAGAATCTACAAGCCATTTCTACTTAACTGCAATGAACTGTAGGCAGCCCTAGATCCCTCCCAGTCTGGCCCTCCTATAGACAGCTTGTGATATCTCTGGAGGAAAGGAGGAGTGGAGTGGATCATCTATTGAGACCATTATCAGAAGTGGATGGCTAATTACATATGGGACATGCGTTACTAATGCTTTCTGTATATATAGTGGTCTTTACTTTAAAAACACTCTTCTCCAATTTATCATGTTAAAAGCTAGGAATTGGGCCGGGTTCGGTGGCTCACGCCTGTAATCCCAGCACTTTGGGAGGCAGAGGTGGGTGGATCACCTGGGGTTAGGAGTTTAAGACCAGCCTGGCGAAACCCCATCTCTACTAAAAATACAAAAATTAGCTGGGTGTGGCGGCAGGCACCTGTAATCCCAGCTACTTGGGAGGTTGAGGCAGGAGAATCGCTCGAACCTGGGAGGTAAATGTTGCAGTGAGCCAAGATCAGGTCACTGTACTCTAGCCTAGGCGACAGAGTGAGACTCTGTCTCAAAAACATAAAATAATAAATAAAAGCTAGGAATCAGAAGCAGTTTTTTCCGAATTTCACAGTCTCATGTGTTGACAGCAGGGCCAGGATTAGAGTCAGTGGCCAAGCTTCCAGCCTGGGTGCTCTCCCTTCCCAGGCACTGCCACCACAGTATAACGGGGAAAGACCCAGAGAAGCCAGCAGGTTGACCACCAGACCAAGGCTGGGCCACCTTCCTCCTGGGTCTGATCTCTGGCCTCCCAGCTCTGCCCTTCCCCCAGCCCTTCCTGGTCAGCCTGTGCTTCCCTGCCTTCTTTTTATTAGAACATAGAGAGACATGTTCTCTTTATGTTGTCCAGGCTGGTCTTGAACTCCTGGCCTCAAGAGATCCTCCTGCCTCAGCCTCCCAAAGTGCTGAGATTATAGGCATGAGCCACCATGCCTAGCCCAGCCTGTGCTTTTTTTTTTTTTTTTTTTTTTTTTGAGACAGAGTTTCACTCTTGTCACCCAGGCTGGAGTGCAATGACATGTTCTTGGCTCACTGCAACCTCCGCCTCCAGGGTTCAAGCAAGCAATGCTCCTGTCTCAGCCTCCTGAGTGGTTGGGAATACAGGTGCCTGCCACCATGCCAGGGTAATTTTTGTATTTTTCGTAGAGACGGGTTTCACCATGTTGGTCAGATTGGTCTTGAACTCCTGACCTCAGGTGATCTGCCTGCCTCCGCCTCTCAAAGTGCTTGGATTGCAGGCGTGAACCACCGCACCCAGTGGCCTGTGTATTCGTGAATGAAAATCTAAGCCTGGTGCTTCCTTGCTCAAACGTCCTCAGGTTCTTTTCATGGTAAATAAGGGCATCTCTTCAGCCCTTGGCTACTGACCCAGCCAGCTCTCCCATCCCTTACCACCCCATACGTCAGGCTTCAGCAGTACTGATCTTTCCAAAGACCCCAGAACATGTATGCCTTCTTTTTATTTATTTATTTATTTTTATTTTTTAAGATGGAGTTTCACCATGATGGCCAGGCTGGTCTTGAACTCCTGACCTCAGGTGATCCACCCACCTCAGCCTCCCAAAGTGCTAGGATTACAGGCGTGAGCTACTGCACCCTGCTTATTTTTATTTTTTTATTTTTTATTTTTTATTTATAGACACAGGGTTTCACCATGTAGGCCAGACTGGTCTCGAACTTCTGACCTCAGGTAATCTGCCCGCCTCGGCCTCCCAAAGTGCTGGGATTACAGGCATGAGCCACCACGCCCAGCCCACGTATGCCTTCTTACCTCTGTGCCTGTACATGCTTGTTTCTGCCCTTGAAGTCACGACAGTAACTCTGTAGGCCCCGCTAGCCTGTCCCTTGGGTCTTAGTCTCTGGGATGCCTTCCTAGAGACCCCCACAACCATCCAGGCATACTTTGGTTCCTTCTCTCATGTCGCCTCGATACTTTGCACATACCTCTTTTATAGCAGTCGCTATGTTGTACTAGAGAAGGGAGTCCCGTGGCTATGTGGCTTATATCTTTTCTTTCTTTTTTTTTTTTTTTTGAGACAGAGTCTCTCTGTGTCACCCAGGCTGGAGTGCATCCGTGCAATCTCAGCTCATTGCAACCTCCGCCTCCTAGGTTCAAGTGATTCTCATGCCTCAGCCTCCTGAGTAGCTGGGACTACAGGCATGTGCCACCATGCCTGGCTACTTTTTTGTATTAGACATAGCTTTTCTTTCTTAGCACAGTACCTACCAAGAGGGAGTGAGTGGATGCCCTGACTTCTGCAGCCATGCAAGGCCCTCCTTCCCTGGACCTGTTTCCACATGTATACAGGGGTGCACGGACAGCAGCCCACCTCTCAGCTTCCTTCTAGTCCTTGTGTTCCGTGACCCCTTTTCCTGACCTCTGCATGCCTCCTCACAGCTCGAGGCGGCCCTAGGTGAGGCCAAGAAGCAACTTCAGGATGAGATGCTGCGGCGGGTGGATGCTGAGAACAGGCTGCAGACCCTGAAGGAGGAACTGGACTTCCAGAAGAACATCTACAGCGAGGTGGGGACTGTGCTTTGCAGGCCAGAGATGGGGCTGGGTGATGACAGACTCGGGCTGGGGGACCAGCTGCGTGCAGAGCTCACCTTCCTGAGTCCCTTGTCCTAGTAGACAGGGAGTTGGGGGTGGCCAGCACCCAGCTCCCAGGGTAAAGTGGGGCTGGCAGTGGCTCATGGGGCACAGCGGGACAGGGAGCCCGGCCCCTGGGTCTTGGTGTCCCAGGAACTAATCTTGGTTTCTGGGTCCTTGCTCCCACCCTTCCAGGAGCTGCGTGAGACCAAGCGCCGCCATGAGACCCGGCTGGTGGAGATCGACAACGGGAAGCAGCGTGAGTTTGAGAGCCGGCTGGCGGACGCCCTGCAGGAGCTGAGGGCCCAGCACGAGGACCAGGTGGAGCAGTACAAGAAGGAGCTGGAGAAGACGTACTCCGCCAAGGTGCTTGCTCTCCCCTGTTCCCTCACTGCCTCTGCCCGCAGCAGCCCTACCCTTGCCCACGCTGGGCTGTTCCTCCAGGGGGATCAGGCAGATGGTGGTAGGGAGCTCAGGGCGGCCCAGGACCCGAGGCTGTGGCAGTGATGCCCAGCTTAGGCCTGTCCCTCCTGGTCATCACAGTCCTAACCTTGTGTCCTCCCCTCCAGCTGGACAATGCCAGGCAGTCTGCTGAGAGGAACAGCAACCTGGTGGGGGCCGCCCACGAGGAGCTGCAGCAGTCGCGCATCCGCATCGACAGCCTGTCCGCTCAGCTCAGCCAGCTCCAGAAGCAGGTGATACCCGACCTCACCCCTCCCTCCAGGGGCCTGGAGTCTGGGCAGGATGCAGGCTGGAAGCTCGGGGCCAGGTTGAGGGGGGTGTTCCTGGGGAGGACAGGGATGAAACGTGTCCCCAGGACCACAGAGAAGGGTCACAGGATGTGGAGTCAGATGGCCTGTGTGCTGCTTCTGTACTCTCTTACCTTGCCTTCACTTCTCAGAGCTTTGATTTTCCCATGCGGAAATGGAGGCTGTTCTTAATCTCCCTAACTCAGAGTTGCCATAAGACTCTGCAATGTGAGGTGTTAAAAGCATCAGTATTATTCTAGCTGGCTGTGCCATTTGTGACGGAAGAAAAAGGGTCTAGCCTCAGAATGAGAGATTTCAGTTAGACAAGGGGACAAGGGGAAGGACTTCCCAGTTGCCAGCCAAGACTATGTTTAGAGCTTGTAATGGGCTCTGGGGAAGCCTCTGATTGCAGATCCCGGAGAGGGTAGCCAGGTGTTTCCTACACCGACCCATGTCCCTCCTCCTCCATACTTGGGGCCCTTGGGAGCTCACCAAACCGTCCCCACCACCTCCTCCCCAGCTGGCAGCCAAGGAGGCAAAGCTTCGAGACCTGGAGGACTCGCTGGCCCGTGAGCGGGACACCAGCCGGCGGCTGCTGGCAGAAAAGGAGCGGGAGATGGCCGAAATGCGGGCAAGGATGCAGCAGCAGCTGGATGAGTACCAGGAGCTGCTGGACATCAAGCTGGCTCTGGACATGGAGATCCATGCCTACCGCAAGCTACTGGAGGGCGAGGAGGAGAGGTGAGCTGGGGAGGCGTTGGGGAGGTGGTGGCGGTGGCCTCTGGCCGGCGACTGGCCCTGACTGGACCCCCACTTGGCCTCCCTCTCCCTAGGCTCCGCCTGTCCCCCAGCCCCACCTCGCAGCGCAGCCGTGGCCGTGCTTCCTCCCACTCGTCCCAGACACAGGGTACGGGCAGCGTCACCAAAAAGCGCAAGCTGGAGTCCACCGAGAGCCGCAGCAGCTTCTCGCAGCACGCACGCACCAGTGGGCGCGTGGCCGTGGAGGAGGTGGACGAGGACGGCAAGTTTGTCCGGCTGCGCAACAAGTCCAATGAGGTAGGCTCCTGGTCAGGGTCTCAGGGGATACGGCTGCATCAGGGAGACAGTGGCAAGACAGAGGGACGACGTGTGGAGAGAGGAACATCCCTCCCCTCAGAGGGTGGACCAGGCTGAGCCTGTACATCTCCTCCACACTGTAGTTCCAGGCCTGGCTCCTGGACTCTGGCTGTGAGATCTTGAACAGGTTATTTAACCTTTCAGAGTGTCAGTTTCCTCATCTGTAAAGTGAGATGAATAATGATCCCTAAGTCTTTGAGTTGTCAGGAAGATGACAGATAAGGCATCCGTGTGCCTGGCACTGCGTATGTGTCTACAGATCCTGGCTATTATCCCCAGGGGGAAGGGCAGGGACAGGGGTGGGAGTAGATGGAAGGAGAGGCCCAGATACACCCACGAGCCTGGGTGAGCCTCCCCCACCTTCCTCTTCCCTATCTTCCCGGCAGGACCAGTCCATGGGCAATTGGCAGATCAAGCGCCAGAATGGAGATGATCCCTTGCTGACTTACCGCTTCCCACCAAAGTTCACCCTGAAGGCTGGGCAGGTGGTGACGGTGAGTGGCAGGGCGCTTGGGACTCTGGGGAGGCCTTGGGTGGCCATGGGAGCGCTGGAGTAAGTGTCCTTTTCTGATCCCTCCTCTCCAGATCTGGGCTGCAGGAGCTGGGGCCACCCATAGCCCCCCTACCGACCTGGTGTGGAAGGCACAGAACACCTGGGGCTGCGGGAACAGCCTGCGCACGGCTCTCATCAACTCCACTGGGGAAGTACGTATGCCTGGGCCGGGCCGCTTCCTAGATGAGGCTCCCCCAGTGGCCAACATCGGAGCCCGCTGCCCCCAACCCAAGTTTACCAATTCGGGGCCCCTTTCTAGTGCCCTCTGGTGCTGGCCCCAGACTTCCCCAGCCAGCTGGCAAACCAAAAGATGCTTCCCCAACAGCACGCGGGTGGAAGTTAGACAGTGAGTGAGGATTGCTAACGGCAGAGTCACACTCCTACCCGGAGAGCTCGACAGTGTCCCTCTGGGGTGGAAATGAGTTCCTCAGCTCCGTCATCGCAGAGGGCAGAGTAAGCAGCAGGCTGGACAAAGGGCAGGCCACAAGGAAAGCTGCGGGTGGTCACTGGGGTAGACAGGCTGCACACCCCTTCCCTGGCCCTGACCCTCGGGCCTGGTCCCGTGTCCCTGCCAGGAGGTGGCCATGCGCAAGCTGGTGCGCTCAGTGACTGTGGTTGAGGACGACGAGGATGAGGATGGAGATGACCTGCTCCATCACCACCACGTGAGTGGCAGCCGCCGCTGAGGTCGAGCCTGTACTGGGACCACCCAGCCAGGCCTGGGG
Organism: Cheracebus regulus; assembly: GCA_963574635.1. Classification (NCBI taxonomy): domain Eukaryota; kingdom Metazoa; phylum Chordata; class Mammalia; order Primates; family Pitheciidae; genus Cheracebus; species Cheracebus regulus. Next base: position 25,128 of record CAUYQU010051996.1, read on the forward strand.
GCAGCCTCTCCCCAGCCTTCCGTGCCAAAAACCTTTTCATTAAAGAATGTTTTGGAACTTCACTTGCTGGCCTGGCCTTTCTTCTCTCTCCTCCCTATACCTTGAACAGGGAACCCAGGTGTCTGGGTGCCCTACTCTGGTAAGGAAGGGAGTGGGAACTTTCTGATGCCATGGAATATTCCTGTGGGAGCAGTGGACAGGGTCTGGATTTGTGTCCTGGGAAGGGGACGGGAGGACAGACGTGGGGCATGCCCGCCCTGCCTCTCTCCCCCACGCCTGCTGCATGCATAACCTCCAGTTTCCCTCATTTTTCCTTCGAGAATGTTCTCTCTCATTCCTGCCCCCCCTCCAATGAATAGTGCATGCCAGCTGTCCTATAAGCATGCTCCCTTTCTCTCTTCTTTTCCTCTTAAGCTCAGAGTAGCTAGAACAGAGTCAGAGTCACTGCTCTGGTTCTCTGTCCCCAAGTCTTCCTGAGCCTTCTCCTCTTTCTCGTCTTCCCTCCCCTCCTCCCAGCCCCTCGCCTGTTGCCCGCTGGCTCCTTGGGCACAGAACTCCACCTTCCTGCCTGGCAGCTGGAGCCTGCAAGACCCCAGAGCCTGGGCGTTGGGCCTGAGCGGTCAGTCCCAGACTCGCCGTCCCGCCTGAGCCTTGTCTCCCTCCCCAGGGCTCCCACTGCAGCAGCTCGGGGGACCCCGCTGAGTACAACCTGCGCTCGCGCACCGTGCTGTGCGGGACCTGCGGGCAGCCTGCCGACAAGGCATCTGCCAGCAGCTCAGGAGCCCAGGTGGGCGGATCCATCTCCTCTGGCTCTTCTGCCTCCAGTGTCACGGTCACTCGCAGCTACCGCAGTGTGGGGGGCAGTGGGGGTGGCAGCTTCGGGGACAACCTGGTCACCCGATCCTACCTCCTGGGCAACTCCAGACCCCGAACCCAGGTGAGTTGTCTCTGCTTTGTCTCCAAAGCCCTGCAGGTGGGACCCTGGTCATCGAGGGGTAGGATGAGGCGGCCTTGCAGGGGGGAGAGCCTGCCTTCTCTTCCGCAGCCCGGGGGAGTGGGAGCCTCCTCCCCACAGCCTGAGGCCTAGACAGCCCACCCTGCATCCTGCCCCTCTCGTCTGCGCCCCAGACTGGAGGGCAGTAGCAAGGCTGGAGTAAGAGGGACGGGGGACACTATCTCCCTTCTAGCGACCAGGGCAGGGAGGGTCCAGGTCCAGGCCCTGCTGCTCACACCTCTGTCCTCTCTCTTCTCTCTTAGAGCCCCCAGAACTGCACCATCATGTAATCTGGGACCTGCCAGGCAGGGGTGGGGGTGGAGGCTTCCTGCTTCCTCCCCCCTCATGCCCACCCCCTGCCCTGTACCTCATGGGAGGGGGTTTGAAGCCAAAGAAAAATATGCCTTTGGTTTTTTTCTTCTGTATTTTTTTTTCTAAGAGAAGATATTTTCTACAGTGGTTTTATACTGAAGGAAAAACACAAGCCAAAAAAAAAAAAAAGCATCTATCTAAATCCTAATTTCTCCTCCCTTCCTTTCCCCTGCTTCCAGGAAACTCCACATCTGCCTTAAAACCAAAGAGGGCTTCCTCTAGAAGCCAAGGGAAAGGGGTGCTTCTGTAGAGGCTAGTGTCTGCTTTCCCGCCCTGGCTGCCACCCTCACCCCGGGGACCCCGTGACATGGTGCCTGAGCGGCAGGCATGGAGGCTTCTCCGCCAGCCTCCTCTGGATGGCAGGCCCATGGCCAGGCCAGCCTCCGAGAGGGAGAGAGAGGGAGAAGAAGAGAGAGGATGGCTTGAGCCAGCCCCTGGCCCTGGCCAGCCGTGATTCCACTACACCTGGCTGAGGTTCCTCTGCCTGCCCCGCCCCCAGTCCCCACCCTGCCCCCAACCCCGGGGTGATTCCATTCTCCCAGGTACCAGCTGCGCTTGCTTTTCTGTATTTTATTGAGACAAGAGATGGGAATGAGGTGGGAGGTAGAAGAAGGGAGAAGAAAGGTGAGTTTGAGCTGCCTTCCCTAGCTTTAGAGCCTAGGTGGGCTCTGTGCAGTCACTGGAGGTGGAAGCCAAGTGGGCTGCTGGGAGGAGGGAGACGGCGCTCACTGGAAGGGGTGAGAGCCTGCTGGCGCCCACCGCGGAGAAGGAAGGCAAGAGACGGGTAGAGGGGGGAGAGGGCGCTCACTGGAAGGGGTGAGAGCCTGCTGGCGCCCACCGCGGAGAAGGAAGGCAAGAGACGGGTAGAGGGGTGTGGCAGGTTTTGGCGAACACTAAAGAACCCTCGCCTCCTGTTTCCCATCTGCAGCCCTTCTTTCCTCCCCAAATCAATACACTAGTTGTTTCTACCCCGGCTGCTGTGGTGTCTTTGTTGGTGGACGTCGCTTTGTGTACTGAGGAGCAGATTCGCAGACGTGCATGCAGACGAGGCGTGCGCGCGCGCACACACACACACACACACACACACACGGCACCACACACACACAGCACCACATACACACACACACGGCACCACACACACACGGCACCACACACACACACACGGCACCACACACACACACACACACACACACACACGACACCACACACATGGCACCACACACACACACACACGGCACCATATACACACACAGCACCACACACACACACACACACGACACCACACACATGGCACCACACACACACACACGGCACCACATACACATGGCACCACACACACACACACACGGCATCACACACACGCGGCACCACATACACATGGCACCACACACACACACACACGGCACCACACACACACGGCACCATATACACACGGCACCACACACACACACACACACGGCACCACACACACGGCACCACACACACACACACATACACACACGACACCACACACATGACACCACACACACACACACACGGCATCACATACACATGGCACCACACACACACACACACGGCACCACACACACGATACCACACACGTGGCACCACACACACACACACACACACGGCACCACACACACACGGCACCACATACACACACATGGCACCACACACACACATGGCACCACACACACGACACCACACACATGGCACCACACACACACACACGGCACCACACACACGACACCACACACATGGCACCACACACACACAGTACCACACACACATGGCACCACATACACACACATGGCACCACACACACACGGCACCACATACACACACATGGCACCACACACACACGGCACCACACACACACACACGGAACCATACACACATAGCACCACATACACACACGGCACCACACACACACACACACACACGGCACCACACACATGATGCCACATACATGGCACCACACACACACACACACACACACACACAGCGCCACACGGTCACTGCATCCTCCTGCTCATTGCTGCCCAGCCCTTCGCTGCTCCAGAGGAAACAATGAGAGATCAGAGTACTTTGGGTGCACATCTGGGCACTCGGTGGTAGCTGAGGAGAAAAGCTTTGATACAAGCATCGCCACCCGCCGTGTGGCTCTCTCCCAGTGGAAGTCCTTCAGAGAAGCAGAGCCTGAAGAAGGGCGTCTGCTAACTAACTTCCCTTGTCCAACAGCAGTTACTGAGTGCTTTCTCCGTGCTGGGCCCTGAGCGAAGCATGAATATAAGACATATAGACCCAGTCTGAGGATGGTGACCTATCAGGACATAGAGACAAGGACATCCCAGGGAGGAGGGAACAGAAGCTGCAGGAACGGGCAGAGGAAAGGAGCAGTTAATGTCCCTTTGTGCCACGTGGTGCTCCGTTTGGGGGATTGGTAAATGAACAAGACAAGATGTCCAGTGTCCTCAGGGAAAGTACACCCCGGTGGGAGTCAGAAAATAGACTGCAGACAAAGGGAGGTGTCCGGACAAGTAGCCTCAGAGGGTGCTGTAACCTGGGGGCCCGACTGAGGGAGGGGCCCCAAACAGGGAAAAGGAGCTGTATAAGCCAGCCTGTCTCTGGCTCTTCCTAGTTTCCAAAGCATTTCTGCAGCAGCTCATTTGGCCTTCATACTGTCTTGAGAGGTAGGTATTGGCTCCTAGGCCACTGGAACTCAGGCCTCTCAGCTGGAAGGTGGCACAGATCCCAAGATTCTGGAAGTTTATTTATGTTCCCTGGGCAGAGCTGAGTCTGCAGTCAAGAGTCAGTGAGAAAAGGGCATGCCTGGCTAGGATCATGGGAACACATGTGAGAAAGCAAAATTACTGAGAGCAGAAGGGCCCCTGAGGTCATGCTGGACACTCCTGATTCCACCATGGGCTGAGACCCCACAGTGCCTTTGGGGAAGGGAGGTTCAGAGGAAGGAGGTAGGCTGGGCGCGGTGGCTCACGCCTGTAATCCCAGCACTTTGGGAGGCTGAGGCGGATGGATCACAAGGTCAGGAACTGGAGACCATCCTGGCCAACATGATGAAACCCTATCTCTACTAAAAATACAAAAAATTAGCTGGGCGTAGTGGGACGCATCTATGGTCCCGGCTACTTGGAAGGCCGAGGCAGGAGAATCACTTGAACCCGGGAGGTGGAGGTTGTAGTGAGCCAAGATCGTGTCACTGCACTCCACCTGGGCGACAGAGCAAGACTGTGTCAAAAAAAAAAAAAAAAAAAAAAGGAAGGTTTGAGGAAGGCGTCCCTGTTTGGGTTGGGCAGTTTCAAAGAAGGAAACCCTTCTTCTCCTAGGGCTCAGCAAAGACCCTGAGGCCCCACAGATATGGGGTCTTAGATGTCAGCGAAGGAGTCGCGTGTCTCAAAGCGAGGACGCCCTCCTGCACTTCCTGAGCCGGGAACGTGGGGGCGCCTGAGCCGGGAACGTGGGGGCGCCAGAGCCCCATCACGGCGGGTCAGGCGCCCGCACATCCGGGTGGGGGTCCTTCTCTTCCCACTGAACCCTGGTGGGCTGACTGCGCGGGCACTGTGGACTGGGGAACACTGGGAGCAGCAGGCGACATTGCCAGCTCTTGAGGAGGAGGGCTGAGGGCATAGGGCCGCACGCAAATACTGCCCCACAATCTGGCAGCGCGGCGGGGGCGGCAGCAGTTAAGGCGTCCGCACACGTGGTCACCTCACATGATGCTCACAGCACAAGTCGGCACCCAGCAGCCACATTTCATTATGTTAAAAAAAAAAAAAAAATGCTGTTAAAATGTAATACATGCTTGGCCTTGTGCGGTGGCGCGCAAGCCTGTAGTCCCAGCGACTCCTGGCCTGAGGCGGGAGGATTGTTTGAGCCCGGGAGTTCGAGGACAGCCTGGGCAACAACAACAAAAAATACGTATCATATAGTAAATTTCAAAACACAGGTAAGGGCCACGCGTGGTGGCTCAGGCCTCTAATCCCAGCACTTTGAGAGGCTGAGACCGGCGGATCACCTGAGGTCAGGAGTTGGAGACCAGCCCGTCCAAATGGCAAAACCACATCTCTACTAAAAATATAAAAATTAGGCTGGTGGGGTCATGCATGCCTGCAGTCTCGGCTATTCCCCGAGGCAGGAGGATTGCTTAAACTGGGTGGCAGAGGCTCCAGTGAGCCAAGCATGCGACGGCACTACAGCCTGGGTGACAGAGAGAGACTCCCTCTCAAAAAAAAAAAGAGAGGCCGGGCGCGGTGGCTCACGCCTGTAATCCTAGCACTTTGGGAGGCCGAGGTGGGTGGATCACCTGAGGTCAGGAGTTCAAGACCAGCCTGGCCATCATGGTGAAACCCCATCTTAAAAAAAAAAAAAAAAAAAAAAA
>CAUYQU010051997.1:0-82805 GCA_963574635.1 Cheracebus regulus
TGCCACACATAGACACCCATAAACAAAAATCACATTTTCTGCTAAGAAATTGATATAAGTCAGTTTTGACCTATAACAAGAGCATTAGTACTTCATTATGAATAAGAATAATATAAAGGGCTGTTGAATTTTGTCAAAGGCCTTCTCTGCATCTATTGAAGTAATTATGTGGTTTTTGTCTTTGGTTCTGCTTTTGTGGTGAATTACATTTATAGACTTGCGTATGTTGAATCAGCTTTACATCCCTGGGATGAAGCCTACTTGATTGTGATGGATAAGCTTTTTGATGTGCTGTTGCAATCGGTTTGCCAGTATTTTATTGAAGATTTTTGCATCTATGTTCATCATGGATACTGGCCTGAAGTTTTCTTTTCTTGTTGAGTCTCTGCCAGGTTTTTAGTTCAACCATTGTGGAAGACAGTTTGGCGATTCCTCAAGGACCTAGAAATAGAAATTCCATTTGACCCAGCAATCCCATTACTGGATATATATCCAAAGGATTATAAATCGTTCTATTATAAGGACACATGCACACGAATGTTCATTGCAGCACTGTTTACAATAGCAAAGACTTGGAACCAACCCAAATACCCATCGATGATAGACTGGACAGGGAAAATGTGGCACATATACACCATGGAATACTATGCAGCCATAAAAAACGATGAGTTCGTGTCCTTTGTAGGGACACGGATGAACCTGGAAACCATCATTCTGAGCAAACTGACACAAGAACAGAAAATCAAACACCTCATGTTCTCACTCTTTTATATATATATATATATATAAAAGAAATATCACTATGTGCCCCATAAATAAGTACAATCATTATATGTCAATTAAAAAGTAAAACTTAAAAAGTAAAAAAAAAAAAAAAAGAAGAATATCATGGTAATGCCACAGCCATTTTTAAAATGGTGGAAAGAAATAGAAAAAGCACAAAAATAGGAATAAAGAAATAGGGCTTTAATAGTAATTTGCAATAAAAATAACCATGAGATTTATAGGAATGCCTTGTTTTAGAGTAATAATTGTAGTAGTAAAAATAATAGTTATCATGAAGGTAGGAGTAATGGTAGCAACAGCAGAGGTAGTAAATTCTTATACATCTTAACCAATTAAAAGGTAACAGGTCCTGTGACAAGGGTTTTATGTAAATCACCACATGTAATTTTTATGATAATACCATCAGATGTACACTACTATTATCTCCATTTTACAGATGAGGACGCTAAATGAAAGAGAGGGTTGAGAAATTTCCCATGGTTTCACAGCTAACGCCTAGTCAAACAGACTGAGAATCTGAGTTTGGTATTTCCAAAGCCTATCTAAATGGTGTTTAGAGACAGGCAGAACTGGTTACACTTTGTTGTTATTACTTGCTACTGAATAAATGGAAGCAATTTCAGGGCTTAGAAATGTTTCTTTTCTAGAAAGAGCTAAATAATACATATTTTAGGCTTCATGGACTATATGGGCTTTGTCACAAGCATTCAGTTCTACCATTGTAGAGTGAAACCAACCATCAACAGCAGAACAATTTTATTTCAGAAAATAGCCTGACCCTTGACTTATGAGGGTTATTTATTCTGGCTTTAGATATTTTTGTCATTAAAATAGCAATGATTCTACATTTCTGGATTGTTGTAATTATTTTAAATACACATGCAATGAATGTAGTATGACAAATATTAGGTGCTCACTACATGATAATGTGAGCTTTCACTGCTACTTTATTATTTATTTCTCTTTTTAAGCTGCAAATTAATCTCTGTATTTTTGCCTTTCAATAAAAAGTTTATCAAAAAACAAAGCAATATAAAGCAAATATCCTCTTTATGTATAAAGCTGAATGTGTGTATGTGAGTAAAATATGCTGCTATGGAGGGATAAATTAATTCAAATTTTTAGAAAATTTCTCATGCATATAATGTACAGTTACTAAAAATGCCAAAATCAGAAAATGCAGACTCTAATCTCACCGAGCTAAACCCTAGTAGGAAAAAGTGACTTGTGGATAAATACCTATCCAAAATTGTAGAATTTATTTTCTGTTAATATCATTGTACTAGTTACAAATTGCATTATAAGAAGTGATTTTTTTTTTGTCTGATTCTCTCATTATTAACTTGTGATCTCTTTGATGACTGGAATGGCCTGTCTCCGTCTTCAGTATGGAAACTTACTCACAGCATTAAGTGTTGATGTGGAAATGAATAAAAAATGTTAGAGAAAGTAGTAAGTCATTTAAGATTATAAGATAAAAAGACTGATTCGAATGATGCAAGAAAATTTAAATCATCTACCAAATTTGGTTAACTATATGCTCCATGTAGGCAGTGGTTTGTAACGGAGGTTAAGAAAAAGGGAATTTGAGTGAATTGGCCTGTAGAGCAACCTTCTAAATATAACCTGAGCTAAACTATTTAAATTCCTTCTTATTTTCTTCTATCATAGAGAAAACTATATGCATTTCACAGAACTACTGCAAAGGTTGATTTTAAAAAATGGTATCTTTTCTTTTAATTAATTATTTTGAGACAGAATCTCACTTTGTTGCCCACGCTGGAGTAAAGTGGCACTATCTCAGCTCACTGCAACCTCCACCTCTCAGGTTCAAGTGGTTCTCCTCCCTCAGCCTCCTAAGTAGCTGGAACTACAGGCATGCACCACCACACCCAGCTAATTTTTGTATTTTTAGTATTTTTGTGTTTTTAATAGATATGGTGTTTTGCCATGTTTGCCATGCTGGTCTCAAAACTCCTGGCCTTGTTTGATCCACTTTGCCTTGGCTTCCCAAAGTGCTGGGATTACAGGCATGAGTCACTGCACCTGGATAGAAAATTAAATAATTTTTAATTTTTTTTTATTTGAATATAGTAGCCAAGAGGTTTTTGGTTACGTGAAGTGCATAGTGAAGTCTGGGCTTTCACCCAAATAATGTATGTTATACCCCATAGGTGATTATTTTTACCACTCACCTTTTACTTCCCCTCTTTTAACTTTCCATACCTGAGTTACTTCATTTTAGGACAATCACCTCTAGTTCCAAGTTGCTGCAAAAGACATGATTTCATTCTTTTTTATGGCTGAGTAGTATTCCATGGTGTGTCTGTGTGTGTTTGTGTACATATGCATATGTATACATATATACACACCACATTTTCTTTATCCACACATCAGTTGATGAGCATTTAGGTTGATTTCATGTCTTTGCAATCATGAATTGTGCTGTGATAAACATATGTGTGGAGGCATCTGTTTTATATGATGACTTCTTTATAGATACCTTTTGGGTAGACATCCACTAGTGGTATTGCTGGATCGAATTGTAGATATACTTTTAGTTGGGAAATCTCCATGGTGTTTTTCACAGGGGTAGTACTAATTTATATTCCCACCAGTAGTTTATAAGCATTGCAAGTGTCTTTGGGAAAACAGGATAGTCACATGTAGAAGAATGAAACTGAATCCCAACTCTCACCATGTACAAAAACTACCTCAAGATGAATTAAAAACTTAACTCTAAAATCTGACATTGTAAAATTTCTAGAAGAAAACCTAGGAAAAACTCTTCTTGGTATTGCCCTAGGGAAAAAAAAAAACTATATCTAAAGAATGTATATACTGCTCAGCACACTGTATAATAATGGCTAGCATGATAATGCTAAAGATTTTGATAATGATGATTGTTAACAGTTGGAATAAGATTGGCTGAAAATAACAATAAGTGTGGGTTAAACAACTATTGGTTTATTTTTCTCATATAACAAAAATTTCAGAATACAGCTATTGCTGGCATTAATTCAGCTGCTCTGCAATGTTGCCAGCAATTAACTAAATGTTTATGTTCCCCTAAAACTTATATGTTGAAATCCTAATTCCTAATACCAATGATGGTATTTGGAAGTGGGGCCTTTGGGAGGTAACTGGGTTTAGATGACATCTTGAGGGTGGAGCCCCTATGATGGGAATGATGTCCTTATTTAAAAAAAAAAAAAAGAGGCAGCCAGGTGCAGTGGCTCACATCTGTCATCCCAGGACTTTGCGTGATCAAGGTAAGCAGATCTCTTGAGTCCGGGAGTTCAAGACCAGCCTGGGCAACATGGTGAAATTCCATTTCTACAAAAAATACAAAAATTAGTCAGGCATGGTGGTGCACTCCTCTGGTCCCAGCTATTTGGGAGCCTGAGACTGGAGAATTGCCTTAGCCCAGGAAGCCAGCACTTCAGTTAGCCATGATTATGCCATTGCACTCCAGCTGTGCGATGGGAATGAGAGACTCTGTCTCAAAAAGGAAGAAGGAGGAGGAGGAGGATGAAGAGGAGGGAAGAAGAATCGCTTGAGCCTAGGTGTTTAGGAAGAAACACAATCTTTCTTCCTTAGTCTTCCAAAGTGCTGAGATTACAAGCATGAGCCACTGTGCCCAGCCAAGAAACAAGACTTTTAAACAAGACTTTAAAAACTTACTAAAGATTTAGAAGGACAAAAATAAATAAGGATATAAATGTAACCACATAATATGGATCAAAATATGTCGCTTTCTGGCTTATTGATCGCTAGCTTAGGAAAAGGTAAGCTTTAGTTTCCTGCCCTGAACTCTCCTTGAAGGCCTGTGTAAACCGAACAGAGTTTACCGTTAAAGGCATTATGTATATGTTTTTTCTTCTCCCCCATGCATTTCTTGCACAGAACAAGGCCAAGAGGTCCTTTTTTGACATGGTTTACCTTCAGTTTTCGCTGTCACCTGGGCTGAAGTGCAGTGGCTCGATCATAGCTCACTGCAACCTCAAACTCTTGGGCTCAAGGGATCCTCCTGCTTCAGCCTCGCAAATAACTGGGACTACATGCATATGCCATTGTGCCTGGCTAAAACTCACCTTCAGAAATCAAATTTCCTCTCCTAAGGGCCACTTCATTACTGTATGACGGATGGGTAATGGGAAAGTGAAAAGTAACATGAAAATTTTTACTCAGAGTAATAATGCTGTTGGCACAAATTATACCCCACCGCTAATAGCGGCCATGTGTTCATTGTTATATGGATGTTAATAGTACCACCCTTGTCATAAATGAAATTCCCATACATGTGTCCATGTGTGATAAGGGATAAATTATCACGTAGTTTATAATCATGCTTTATTATAAACAATTTCATATATATCAAAAAGTGCCATGCTTTAATGAATTTTAACATTTAGCCATTTTTACTACAGGTATTATTAACAAAACCGTATCATAGCCCCTTTTGTATACTTTATTTTCTATCACCCTTCCTTTCAAACTAACTTGTTACATAACTCTCGCTCCCATTAGATTATATCTAAATACTCTCCCCTAAATTTGGCCCCAGGATGTCATCCAGGTAAGTGGTGTCTCTAAGACCTGTTCAAAAGAGGTGAAGATATCTTTCTGGACCATGTGTATATGTGTATTCAAAAGTGTATTAGTTTGTTCAAAATGGATACTACTGTTTTGCTCATACGTAGACTTTCAATAAATGACATAATCTGTTTGTATCATGCAGTGTATTCATTAGGGTAAAGTAGGCTGGTAAAATAAATAGACTCCATATTTCAGTAGTTTAGCAATTTGTTTATTTCAGACTTGTATAGTAGTCAAGCAAGGATGTTCATCTCAGGATGTCTGTCTTCCACAGGATCATTCACACCCAGAGTGACAGTGGTCCTGCCATCTTCTATATTTGTTTTCTATTGCTGCATAACAAACTAGCACACACTTAGTATCTTAAAATAACATGCATTTTTTTTTAACTCAGAAATCTGGAGATCAGAAGTGGAGATACAACATGACAAAATTCTCTTTGTTTTCCAATGAGGAAATCAAGGTTTGGCCTGGCTGTGTTTCTTTCTGTAGGCTCTAGGGATTTTACTTCCAAGCTCAGTCAGGGAGATGGCAGAATTTCCTTCCAAGCTGAGAAACTGAGATTCCAGTATTTAGTTGGCTGTCAGCTCATAAAGGCCACTTTCATATCTTGCTCCCTCCATCTTCAAAGCCAGCAACTGATAACATCTCTGGTCAAATTTCTCTCAAACTTCAAATCTCCATGAAGAACCCAGTTCTTTTTAAGGTCTCATCTGATTAAGTCAGACTGACCAAATATAATCTTTCTGTTTTAAGATCAAGTGATGTAGGGCCGTAATTACATTTGCAAAAGCTCTTCACAGCAGCACCTATACTGACATTTGATTTAATAACTGGGTCTACACAAGGGCAGAAAATCACATGGGGCATCATTGAATTATGCCTGTCATATTTTCAGTATATGGCTTTCAGAATTGTCCTGCGTATTAGCTATCCTAATCAGGGAAAAAAGTATAGAGGTATAGAAGATAATTCATAAGATTTATTTAGTAGGCCAAAATGGGAAATAGCATATTGCATGTCTGTTCACATTCTACAGGAAAGATAGAGTCATATGTTTTATCTAACATCAAAAGAAGCTTGGATGTGCTTTCTGATGTTGTATATGAGAAGAAAAATGTTTTTAGTGGCCTGAGAGCAATCTTCATATTCTTCATGAATTTTAGTTTCTCTCATTCATTCTCTCTCTCTCTCTCTCCTCTCTCTCCCAGCTTACTTTTCCAGGTCTAGTGATTTTGTGGTAATGTCTGCAAACTCAAAAGACCCTCTGTCATTACTATTCACATGTCTATTTTATATGTGACTCTGTGGGGAAAAAATAAGTAGAAAGCAACCTGTTTCAGGATCTGTTCAGAGGCTCTTTTTCCTCTGCTTTATTGGCAGAGATCTTCCTATAAGCTGCATCCACAGGCAGTGGTTGACAGGGACCCTCAATCCATTCCCTGCTTTAAGCAGTTGGTCTGACTCAGGACACTATGTTACCCAGAATGACCAACATCAAAATATAATAATATAGCCAAATAATGTAACTTTGAAGAAAAAGAATGATATATAAAACCTCCATAGCTAAGAAAAAGGAGAATTGTAAGGGAAACAAAATTATATCAAAACATTGTATGCCAGAAGAAAATGGAATAGCATATTTCAGATGTTAGGAGTATTAAGAAATAGTAAGGAGAAAAAATATGAACCACACATTTTATATCCAGCTCAACTGACTTTCAGGTGGGAAGGAGTAAACTGCTAGTAACATGCAAGGACTCAGGGAAATTTATTCCCATGATCTTTTCTTGAGGAACTTATTAGAAAACCTACTTTAATCCCTGGTTCTGAATCTATTCCTTTCTCTCAAGTAGCAATCACTACCTCAATTTTTTATTTCTTGTATTTATTTTACAATTTTTTTATCCAGATGTGCATCTTCAAACCCTACAGCTTTTCCTCTATGATCAAAATATGTATATCTACTAAGTAAGTGTCTTTTAATTACAGGTTTCCTTTTCCTCCTTTTCTTATCCTTAAAATTTCTTATTTGAGAAGGTGGATCCATTTGAACTCTGTGTGTGTGTGTGTGTGTGTGTGTAATAGGCATTCATTTATGTTAAATTTTGGTTGATACAGCATGAAAACTGACAAACTTACTTAATCTTTATCAGTCTTGCTTTCCTCATCTGTATAATCAGCTGATAATACTTACCTCAGAAGAGTTTTGCCAGAATAAAATTAGGTAATTAAGTAAATTTTATAGTATGATGTATAACACTCAGTTCTCAATAAGTAATTTTTAATTTTTTTAAGTTACTGACTTGTGAAATAAGGAACATAAAAAAATGACATGCAGTTCTTCAGGTCTAGGTGATTGGGAAATTGATGAGGCTGTTGATTGCAACAGAGCACCCATGAAAAGAAGTCAATTTGTGGAGGGAAAAAGAGAATTCAACTTTACTCATATCCGTCCACATTTTGAAAACTATTTAATTGTCAATTATCCTAAGAACATTCTAAAGTAGAATGCAGACTGTAGTTCTTCTGAGATGTCATCTATGTACTAGTGTTAGAAATCTGCATATCCCCAACGCAAGTGCTCAGGTTCAGTTCTGTCTCTCTGGTTCTTGCCACAAGGGGGATTAATTAAAGTGCTTTCTGTGGGTTTATTAAACCACCCATTAACCATGAAATTTTTTTAAGTATTTGCTGTACCATAACTAATCACACATAACAGGAGAGGAATAGACCAGATTATAGAAATTCAGCTAATGGGTACTTTTTGCCAGTGTCCATGACTATAGGAAGCCAATCAGGGCCTTCTCTCCATCACTCATTCCCACCTCACCATGCAGGACTTAATCACCACATGGATATTCTGTCTGTTCATTTTTTAGATGTGACCATCTCTTTATATTTATTTAATACCTTTAGTATTGCATTGTTATCTCCAACTGTTGCCTTCTGGAATGCAGGAATTGTAGATGGATTATCCATTACTAATTAACTAAATCTACTATTTACTGTTTTGTATTTTGAAAACTTTGTATTACCAAGCGCTACCCAGCTTCTTCCATAGCCTGCATTATCAATGTAACAAATTACTGCTGAAGATCATATAATACTTTGCATTCTAACATAGATCATGAGTAAAATATGACTTTAAAGAACTAGTAATTTGTCTACTTGTTCTTTGTCATTAATCACATACCTAGGCCCATTTCCATGTTTGGATCACTATGCAATTCACCACATTTTATTTTTGTTCATCATTTTGCATTTTAAAATATGTAATCATCCTTTCTATTATCTTAATATCTCCTAAGCATTAGCTGTATATCTTATTTTATCTCCACACCACCTGATCCTTCCCTCTCCCTTTCTCATCTAGTCAGTATACATAATGTTCAAAAGATGTTTACCTAATTGTATTTTTCTCCCTGTGCTAATACATTTTCCCATTTAACTTATTATTTTCTCTACATTAGACATAATGAAAAGCAGAAGTCTATGATCAATTACTTTATTATTGGTCATAGAGTAAGAGACAAAACCAGATCTAGAATATAAGGCTCCAAGTCAGATTTCAGTGCTATTCACATGACACCAGGCCATATGAATTGCCCAAACTACATAGCTAGTTTGTAATGCGTCTTTCGTTGTTGAAAAATGATCTGGAAAAATTCAGTTTTGTGGTTCTATTCTCTCCTCAGGATACAGGGTCTTTCTCTTCTCCTTGAAATAAAATGGGGATTAGGATCAAGCAGAGAAAGGAGTTGTTGAATCTAAGAGAGAAGCATACTGATGTTCACTTTACTATTTTTAATTTTTTGAGGCTTTAAAGTGAAAAGAAAACCCAATTATATGTTAATATATTTTATAGTTTTCACCTAATTTCAACCTAATTTCTTAAAGGCCATATGATTAAAAAGAAAAATCACAAAGAAACTTAGAAAGGATGATATATTTAACAAACAATTGGGGAAATTAGTGGTTTTCAGAAACAAAAATTAAATTAGAGCACTGTTTTCCACTTTTCCGAAAAACAAATCCTAGAAAACTTTAATGTGAAACTATTCATACATTACAATACTTCTTGTTAAGATAAATGCCACAGAGATTTTTCTAAGTATAAATATATAAATGTATACTTAGAAACATAAATTGATACATTTAACTTCATAAGAATTAGAAATCACAAGTGTCAACAAGCATTTTATGTCTCTATCACATACCTTTGATGTTTATTTTATCTTCGCATATTTGGAGTAGAAATCTTGATTCCCAAGTTAAAATATAAGATACTGGAGAGCACAAGCTAACAAGGTTTTCACCACTTTGTATTTTGTACATTAATATTTTACCAAATTGATTCTTCACACCAATTGCCCACAGAGTCATTCATGGGCTTGTATTAAATATGGATATCTGGGACCCATGCCAGAACTACCAGCTCTTATTTGGACATAAGTCTGAAATTTGTGTTTTTTGTCCAATAGATTAAGTTATTTTTATGAATATCAAACTATTTAGAATAGTAATGAGGACAGATTGGCTATTTAATAAATTATAATTAAGTTAACTGAAATAAAACTGTGAATCAAGTAAAGCACTCTCTTCAACATTTTTAATGGCTTCTCTTGGAATAAAGAAAAGCTTATATATTTCTTAGCTTGACATACAAGATATTGCATCAGGCTAGGTGCAGTGGCTCACCCGTAATCCCAGCACTTTGGGAGGCTGAGGTGAGCAGATCACTTGAGGTCAGGAGTTCAAGACCACCTAGCCAACATGTTGAAACCGCATCTTTACTAAAAATACAAAAATTTTCTGAGTGTGATGGCCCTTACCCGTAATCCCAGCTACTTGGGAGGTTGAGGCAGGAGAATGGCTTGAACCCGTGAGGCAGAGATTGTGCTGAGTCGAGATCACACCACTGCACTCCAGTCTGGATGACAGAGCAAGACTCTGTCTAAAAAAAAAAAAAAAAAAAAAAAACATCCTGCATCAAGAGTTCTCAGCTCTTTCAAATCTTTTGTCATTTGTCTCTGCCTGTGTGCTAAATACAACTTCCCTGTCCTCCACTTCCAACTAAGCATTTTACCCCTTAATATCCTGACTATTTACACAGTATGTTTGAAACATGTTTCCCTTTTATTTCCTACTATATTTTCCTTCTCTATGCGATGTCTTTCTTCAGCATTAATACCCATCCTTCATCATGGAGTCTTTCCAAATCTCATCCAAAGATCAGAACTCTAAATATCAATTTCTTCTCAGATCCTACTCTATTATCTCTTAGGCTTTGTACTTTTACTAAAGCATGATCACAGTTTGACATGTAAGAATCACTCATATGTCATGTGTCTGTATGAATATGTATCTACAGTTGACTCTTGAACAACGCAGGTTTGAACTGTGCATGTCCACTTATATGCAGATCATCTTCACCTCTACCACTCCTGAGACAGTAAGACCAACTTCTCCTCTTCCTCCTCCTCCTCCTCAGCCTTGTCAACCTGAAGATGACAAGGTTGAAGACTTTCATGATGATCCACTTCTACTTAATGTATAGTAAATGTATTTTCTCTGCCTTATTTTTTAAATTGTGTTTTATTTTCCCTAGCTTACTTTATTATAAAAATACAGTATATAATACATATAGAAAATATACATTAATTGACTGCTTATGTTATCCATAAGGTCAATAGTAGACTATTAGTGCTTAAGTTGTGGGGTGATCAAAAGTTATATGCAGATTTTTTACCATGAGGGGGACCAATGCACCAACACCACGTTTTTCAAGGGTCAACTGCATATGAGTCCCTAAAATTCTAGTCTATGTATTTTAATCTCCAGCTTATCTAACATGCTGTTTTAATTATCTCAGATGTTCAATATTTGCTTCATGAGTTGACTATATTAAAATCTGATTTTTTTTCACTTTTCATATATCATTCTACCAAGCTTTCTATTTCACTGCAAAAATTAAGAGAATTTCTTAAGACACATAATTTCTTTTAGTTTTTATAATAGGCAAATGACTAATTTGTGTCATAAAAGCAGTTATAGTGACATAGCCATTACATCTGCTATAAAATGCCAAGACGTTGGCTTTTACCCAGAATTAAATGGGGTGTCATTGAAAGCTTTGGGATAGAAGAATGCCATGATTTGTAATGGGTTTTAGGAGGACAAACTGGTGGTTCTGATGAGGACAGGCTGAAGGTTAGCAAGGGTGGATGGAAGGATTCCAGTTAGGTTACCAGTTAGGAAGCTAATGGAATAGTCCAGGCTTAAGATGATGGTGACTTGGACTAGGAGTATTGTAGTGAATGATATAAGAAGTGTATAGGTTTTGAATATATTCTGAAACTAGAACCAACAGGATTTCCTGATGGATTGGATACTGTGTATGTGATAAAGAGAGGAGTCAACTTAACATTTTTTGAACTGGGCAATTGAGAGATGCTCTTGCCACCAATTGAGATGGGAAAGACTGCAGGTGATGCGGGTTTGCATATGTGAGAGAATGTTTTCCAGAGTTTAGTTTTGACATGATAAGTGCTATATTTAAGAGGGCAGTTGAACATGTGGGCCTAGAGTTTAAGAGAGAGGTCTTTCCTGGAGATAAATTTGGAAGTCATGGGAGAAAGAGGGAAAACTAGCAAGTGAGACTAAGAAAAAGCAATTATGATTGATGTAGGATGCGATCTGCAAGAGAATGGCACCTGGAAGCCGATGTAAAAGAAGTGGTCCACCATGATAATTTCTGCTCTTAGGATAAGCAAAATGAGTACTAGAACTAATCAGTAGTTAGAAAATAATGTCTTAGGAAAGTCGATGCAAACTGGTACTATAAATACAAGCCCACTCGGAGTAGCTTTAAAATAAAATAGAAGCTGAAGTATTAGAGATAGTGAGTAGGAACACTTTAAGTATTTTTTCTCTATACAGAGGAGCAAAAAGTGAGATGGTAGCTGGCAGGGAAATGAAATCAAGAGAAATTTTGCTTTAGTTTTATTTGGAGATGTGTTTTCAGGTGGGAGAATTAGTAGCATATTTATAAGAGAAATGTCTTTTTCTAGCAGAGGGAGACAAAATGAGATAAGTGAAGGATTCCTAAAGTCAAGTTTCTGAGGTGTGGTGGGCTGTGTGCCGGTGCACAGGTGGTGAGATCAAAGTTATGTAAGGACAAACATTACTCATCTTGAATGACAGTCAGGAAGATGGAGTTATGTGACCCCTGGAGAAAAGGTGAGATAGAATGGGAGAGAGTGACAGAGTCACGTGGAGATCTGGAAATAGTAAGGAACTTGGCTGAAGAGCCTGGGGCAGTTTTAAGAAAAAATTCAGAACTGTTGTTACATGAACTGACATTAGGAGTTTAAATGTCAGAGTTCTCTAGAGTCTTCAATCTAAAAAAACTCTAAAGCTCTTCAATCTGACAGCTTCCAGAAAGTTTCTCCTACCTTAAAATCTGAATGATCAGGCTCCATGCTCTACCTCAACTTGGGGTTTTAAAGGACATCTACTCTGTATTTTTCAAGAATCCAGGAACAGAATCTGGGAACTCTGGAGAATGAGACACTAGGCTCTCAGGTCTTTCCCTCAACATTAATTTGCAAGGTGGTAATGGGGGTAGAGCCTTCATCCCTGAAGAACCAGTTGAGATACATGTAACAAGATGCACCATGAATTGGAGCAAACCTACAAGATGACACAGCCCAGCTATAAATGGAGGGAGGGCAGCAGAACTCAGTTGCACTATTTAAGATAATGAATAACCTCAGAGTTCAAAGCTCTTTATGATAAAGTACTGGACAAATATTCAATTACAAATCAGATTTCATAACAAATGGATAAATGATAGCATGGATTCAGAAAGAGCAAGGAGTAAGCAATTTCTGTGGATGCATGAGTTGGGATTCTGCCAGAGGCAGGTTTTGACAAATAAGAAAGATGTTTCAGAGCTTCTGGGGGTATCATTTGAAGTTCTTTAAGTTTACCAAGCTCAGCAGCATTAATTAAACTTAATTAAAATTAGCACATTAAAATTTAAATGCTTGCAGTTTGAAGGGCAATTTGGTTTTTTATAAAATTAAATCTCCCTGTACATAATGATCTTCTTCTATAACTTACTCTGAAGAACTCATTTTCTGCAGTTATTGCCATGGTAAATGCTACTGTGAAATAATGCCCATTCAGAATACATGAATTTATATACATGGCATATTAAGAAATGCTTGACTAATTCAATTTTTTAAACAAAAAGAAATGGGAAATAAATAATAAATTTAGACCTAAAGACCAGAGTTGGAGTCATAGCTCTGAGATTTATTCAGGGTAAATTTGAGATGAGTAATTAAATTTTTCTGTCTCTTACCTTCTTTATCTGCTGTAAAGATAAAAAGGGATAATAATTCCTGCCTTTACATTGTTATTTTCCAGGACTTAATGAGTTAAAGTATGTAAATCATCCAACTTTGTCTGGAAGGTTATGGATATTTAACAGATGTTAGTTGAAACTGAATCCGAGAATGGAAGCATAGAAGTAGTTCAGTGAAAATGCTTAAAGTGTACTATTGTGTAAGACATTGACAAAAGAGAAGAGAAAAAATTCTCTAATTTTATGCATTTAAGTGTTTGAGCTTTGGGATAGTTGTATACCTTCAAGAACCTGATGGTTTCTCAAGATTGGGTTAAACCCAACCTTCTGAATCCTCTGCCAAAACTCCCCTTATCCCAAACCTCCAGTTATTAAAAGTCACCATTAAGAGTTATGGGTGCTTAAACATACATTGGATATGGAGTGCAGTTTGTTTAGGAATGTGAGTGAAGAAGGCACGTAGGAGAGGAGGAACAGCCGGTGTGTTATGGTTCCATGCTTGAGTTTATCAGCAGGAAAATACTTTTCCTGGGCAGCCGAAATGCTTACTTAAAAAATGGAATTCGCTATTGCAGTAGACGTAGTTTAGTTTATCTTTTTGTATATTTCAAGAATCCAGAAACAGAATCTGGAAACTCTGGAGGATGAGATACTAGGCTCTCAGGTCTTTCCCTCAATAGTAATTTGCAAGGTGGAAATGGGGGTAGAGCCTTAATCCCTGAAGAACCAGCTGTGATATACATAACAAGATACACCATGAATTGGACCAAACCTACAAGAAGACGCAGCCCAGCTATAAATGAAGGGAGGGCAGCAGAACTCATATAGCCACAATATACAAAATTGTACCATATCTGATCAACTAACAACTCTGACTATATTATCTAAAATAAAACTCAGAGAAGAGATAGGGGAACATATTGAGAATATTGCTACTCCCAAATGATTACAGATCCACCCAACTGTTAAATTCAAGCCAAGAGCATTTTGGAAAAGTAATCCCAGGGCTTTGTCTGGCTTTTCCCAACTATGTGTTCAAGCTCTTACTGGTCGAATTTATTGTAAGGATTGAGAACTTCAAGCTGATGTGGTAAAGTGTAAATACATTTCAGTTCATGCATAATGACCTTGCATATAGTTTACAAGAAGGGTGAGAGATGTACTCCCTCTTGCAGAGCAAAGAATAGAAAGATTTGAGGGAGATAGATTTGTGCTTGGACTTTGTATTCATTTCCTAAGGCTTCTGTACAAATTACCACAAACTGAGTGGCTTAAAACAACACAAATTTATTTTCTCACAGTCGTAGAGGTTAGAAGTCTGAAGTAAAGATGCTGGTGGGATTCCTCTGCGTGCACCAGGCGAGAATTTTCCCTTGCCCCTTCCAGCTTCTGGTCACTGCACCTGTTGTGTGGCCTGTGGCAGTACAATTCATTTCTGCCTCTTTCTTTACAAGCTTCTTCCTTTGTCTCTCTTCTCCTCTGTCTTTTCTGCTTCTGTCTTTTATAAGAACACATTTCATTGGACTTAGGGCCCATCCACTAATTCTATGATGATCTCATCTCTAGATCTTTAACATAATTACATCTGCAAGACACCAAGTATTAGTCTGTTCTTACACTGCTATAACGAACTACCTGACACTGGGAATTTAAAAAGAAATAAGTTTAATTGATTCACAGTTCTGCATGGCTGAGGAGGCCTCAGAAAACTTACAGTCATGGTAGAAGGCAAAGGGGAAGCAAGGCACCTTATTCACAAGGCAGCAGGGGGGATAAATGAATCCAGGAGGAAGTACCAAACACATAAAACAATCAAATTTCATGAGAACTCACTATCACAGGAACAGCATGGAGAAACTGCCCACATGAGTTGATTACCTCTACCTGGTCTCTCCCTTGGCACATGGGGATTATGGAGATTATGGGGATTACAAATCAAGACAAAATTGTGTGTGGGAACACAGCCAAACCACACTCCTCATTTTCAAGTAAGGTCACATTCACAGTACTGAGGACTAGGATTTGGACAGAAGTCGATTGAGTCACTACTCAATCCACTATAGATATTAAAATTTTCTTTGGCTGAAATACAACAGAAGTGAATTCAGTCACTGATAAGAAGAATGAGACAGATTTATGTGTAGGTGCCTCAGAACTAGGATGCTTCAAAACTAACCACTCCTGACTCCACCCACATGGACAGTTCAGCCAGAAAGCTCTTCCTTCACTCCCTTCAAATATAGCAAAAATCTCATACCAGCTTATAAGCAGTCTTTGCTACCTATTTGTCCCTTCTTTTCTCTAACATCCAATACAAAATAACACATCTTTCAAAGTGATATAACATCCCTGGCTTCTTTGTTTACAAATTTGCCTCAATTGTATATTCTCATCATTTTATTAGTGACAGTGATATGCTTGCAGCCTAATTCAGGTGAAATAATTTTTCCCCAGATCACCATGTAAATAGCTATCTATTTTGAAACAAAATGTTGTTTATAATATATCATATAATGCCTGGCTGATAAAAGTTATCACCTAAGTTGAAATCAGAAGCAACTTATAAAAAGCATGGCTTTCTGAATTAAATAAAGAGAAGCAAAGTGTTTTGAAAAGACCATAGAACTGGTGTCAGGCATTTCTGGGTCCAAATCCAATTTTTTCTACATATGAGCTGCAAATTTCTAGACAGAGTTCTCCAACTTGCTGGCCTACCTGATTTTTCATTTATAAAATGGATCTGTTAATACCTATTTCCTTGTGCTCTGTGAGGGTTATAAAAATACAGTGTCTGGCATACAGCAGGTATGTATAGCTATAATTATCCTAAATAATTCTTTTGGCAAAGCTCTATATAACAACTGCTATGGAAATTGGCTTTCTTACCTGAAAATCTGAATTTTAAGTTGCTCTTAAACGTCAACAGAAGGACTTTGCAAAACTACCATTCCTTCTTGCCATTCTTATAGTTTTGACAATTCTGAGACACATGTACCAGAGAGAATGGCCACCTGTCATTTGCACTTGCTGGCTTTGCATTCTCAGGCCACCAAAAGGATGCTTTAGATGTGAGGAGGTCTCATTACAATATGCTCAAGGTTTATTCCAACTCTCAGATTCTGAATTATTCTGATTGCCCAAGGCAAGTGATCTGACTTCTTCGATATCTCATACATGTTGCCAGTGAAACAATCTCTCCACTAATAATATCTTCTTTTGGTTTTAGTGTTGATCAGCATAAACCTCATATAATTTGTTTTATCCAGATAGATGTCACTTGATCTAGTTAGTTTGGAAGGCTTTGATTAGTATCATATTGATACCTTAAAACAAGTAAATGAAAAAATATTTTGAATGATCAAGCACTTAGTGTCAATGAGGGAATTGGGCCAAAATTTAATAATATGGTTTACTTTGAAAAATTGTAAGTTGTCAATTAGCTTACTCTGTAATTACAGATTTTCCATAATATCCTGAGCAGTTACAGGAGCTAGGCCATAGTTTGCCCTGGGAAAAGCCAGAATTGAAGATAGAATCAGTAGCAAGGCAGGCAGACCCTTGATTGAACATGAAGAGTCAAAAGCAGTGAATCAGGATAAAAGAGAATTGCATGCCTTGGCAATCTACAAATGGCTTAGCTCATGATATGACTTGCCATGCTAGGCCTACTACACTGGAAAGAACATGAGATTATTAATTCGACATGTTCGTAGAACAGACCAGGTATCAAAGATGAAAAAGAGCAAAGTTTACTACTATTGGTAAGGGAGGATATCTCGTCTAAGAGAAATAATTATCTATTTGGAGACCATAGAGATTGGCAGCAAGAGGCAGCTTGGCCCGTGGATGGCTCTGGATAGCATAATGGGGGATACTAAGGTTACGGCAGGCAGGAACATAGATATGGACATTTTGCACCAACTTAATACACCAAGAAAAATGGAGGATGGAGATGTGTGGTCAGCATTTAACACAGGTAAGAATATAGTTTTCAGGAAATAATTCAATGAGTTAGGAATTCAACTTAACTGTTCAAAATAATTCTGCCATTATTGAGCGCTTACTATACTACGTAGAAGGATGATGCAGAAGCCAGGATAATCCCTTCAGGCCAGAGAGAGAGGCTTAAAGCTACTTCCATGTGCTCAACTGCGAGTAAAATGTGAACTAAGCCTGTATCTATCTTGGTTACTTTTTTAGAGGGAGAAGGAGAGGGAAAGGGAGATATCGGGCATCTATAAAAGTGTGTCATATATTATATGCCTTTAAGAATACTTGTTGAAAATAGCATCCTCTGAAATGTACTCAGAAATTTTCTTTAGTGATTTTTAATGTTAAAGTAAAAATAGATCTCAGGATGAAGGTGAGAAAAATAGCATCTAATCTCACAGAGTTAGAAACTGAATTTCAATCATTACAGACCAATGGCCTGTCTTCTAGATTGTGGTCATTTCCTACCTATAATAACAAGTACCTAATGTCAGGTAGCCACAGACATGTCTTCTTTACTCACCTATGGCCACTTAAAACATCATTTTCCCACCTTTTCTTATTGTAGCTAGTTCTATACTGCCTTGCCCCACTTCCTAGAACTAAATGCCAAATGTCAGGTGAAAACTGGTTCAAGGACTGGAAGAAAATTACCCAGTAGAGATACAAACAATGATCTCTTGTGTGTGTGGACCAAGAATGGGACCAAAATTAATTTCTAAGGTCTTCTAGGAAACATGTAAAGGAAAGTTACTATTTAGATTTGTTTGCCTTTCAGACTTTTAAAAAATAACTTTAGTTCAAAGATGAGAAAACGTGAAATTTTAGATGGGATAGTCAACACCCAAGACAATATCCAAACAGAGAGAATGGCAGGCAATGTCATAGGCACCTATAGGCATGTAATGACTTGTCTCTGAATAAGCCTGGGAAACACAAAATTCTTGCTCCTGCAATAGCTGTTTTTGCTACAGTATCAAATTTTCCAAACTGTCTTGTCCTTGTTTCCTAATCTGTAAAAGAAGAAGGCTGAACTAGGTAATCTAATGTTATTTGCCACATTGACACTCTGACACTCAATGAGTATTTCTTACATGTGTGGTCCTTTCTCTGTTGCACTCTTCATTTTTATTTATTCAACTCTAATCTGAATGTGCTCTACTCTTTCACTATGGGAAGTGTGTTTTTGGAAGGCTGATTGTCCTGTGTGCATCAATCTGAAGCTGATTTCTGCAGTGAGCATCTGTTGCCACAGGTAAGAGGCTGTGGTGAATCTCTGCCTCTCAAACATGTGTGAGTCTGCATGCACCAGGCAGGGGACAGACGGGGAGAATCGCCTGCAAAGACTGAAATTCCCTTAGGAAAAATGGCTAATGCATGCTGACCTTAATATCTAGGTGATGGGTTGATAGGTGCAGCAAACCACCATGGCACACATTTACATATGTAACAAACCTGCACATCCTGTACATGTACCCCAGAACTTAAAATAAAAATAAAAATAAAAATTTTTAATGCAAGAGGAAAAGACTGAAATTGTTGAAAAATTATTAAATATCTCCAAGAAACATCCATAAATAGAAAAGCAGAAGACACAGACTCAAATACTTGTCAACCAAGCAAAATATGAAAAAGGAGAAAAAAGTCCTCGTCTCCATGTTCTTTGTCTTCCCCAGAACCATCTTCTCCACTGGAGAAGAGAATCAAGGGAAAGTTTGCATGGGGTTCAGGCTGAGAGGGTGAAAAGAGGGTGCTAGATTCTGTAGTGGGGAAAACAAAGTGATTTTCAAGGGTCAATACTAACATTTAGATGACTAATACAGCCTTGTGTAACTTAAAATAAAAAGTACTTGAGAAAATCAAGAGCTAGTTTGAAGGAAGCATTGTTATGGGGCCTCAGGAAAACTGTCAAAGCTGGAATAACATTTGACTTCTACAAATTAAAAAAATCAAATAGCAGAAAACCTTCATAAGTGCAGAAAACCTTCATAAGGACAGAAAGCCTTAAATCATCTTAAAAATAGTCAGTATGAATGACACTTTTTCAATCACTAAAAATATCTGTTTCATGACTCCTTGTACCAGCCATTGCTTGGTGCTAGGAATAAAAAATGAGCATAAATAGATATGGTCTCTCTTCTCATCACCCTCACAGTTTGATGAGGAAGACAGATGTTGACAAAAATTTAATTTTACATTAAACTTGGATCAGTGCTAAGAACAAAAAAGCCAGAGTACTATGAGATAATATTATAGAGAAATGTAACCTAGTAAGCAATATTAAGGATTAATTTGTCTAAAAAAAATGATGAATTAAGACCTGAAGAGCAAATAGTAACAAACGAGGAGAAGCAGAGCAATCAGTGCTCCATTCAGAAAAACAGCATAGGTTAAAGCCCTGTGGAGGAGAAATTAGGGGGCTTGTTGAAGTTGAAGACTATTATACCTGAAATATAATGCAGCTGAAGTGGAGGCCTATGGTAGGCTACGAGGAGGAGAGAAATATTACACAATTAGATTAAGAAGCAAGTGAGGGCAAAGCACGACAGACTCATGGGCCATGGTGAGGAACCTGATCCTTGTCCTAAGACTTGTAAGAAGTGCTTTTAACTGAAAGTGGAAGGAACACGGACATTTTGTCTGATTTTGTTTCTGTTTTGGTAACATGATCAGGTTTACTTTTAAAATAAAATATTTTATTCATAACATGAAATAAAATATATATATATTTAAAAATCTCCTGTGTGGAGAACAAAAGGGATAATTGAGAATTATTGTGGACATAGCAATTAGGGGAGTGGAAGTGGTAGAAATAAAAAAAAAATGCTGGAAAAATGGTAAAGACAACTTATGGGAGAACGGCATAACTAGATGAAATAAGATACTACTCACTGTGATTTTTTTTTTAAAGAGGGGTATACATGGGGAAAACAATTGGTTCAGCATAGGGCATGTTAATCTTGATCGACTCCTGAAACAAAGTTTTTCCAAATAGGCTATTGGGAGCTCAGAGGAAATATCTACCCCAAATATTGTGGTAAAAAATCTTAGGGTGGTAAGATGGTTTGGATGTTTGTTCCCTCCAAATCTCAGGTTGAAATATAATCCCCAGTTTTGGAAGTGGGACCTGTGGGAGGTGTTTGGATCATGGGAACAGATCCTTTATGAATGACTTGGTGCTATTTCATGGTAATGAGTGAGTTTCCCTTCTATGAGTTCACAGGAGAGCTGGTTTTTTTAAACAGCCTAGCACGTCCCCCCTCTTTCTGTGGCTCATGCTCTTACCATGTGAGTCACCTGAACCCCTTCACCTTCTGCCATGATTGGACACTTCCTGAGGCCTCAGCAGAAGCAGATGTCAGCACCTTGCTTCCTGTACAGCCTGCAGAAATGTGGGTCAGTTATATCTCTCTTCTTTATAAATTGCCCAGCCTCAAGTATTTCTTTATAGTATTGCAAAAATAGACTAGTACAGGTGGACAATATCACCTATGAAGAGATATTGAGTAAGAGGAAAGAGGTCATAGGAGCAAAGCTTGAGGAATTCCATTAATTACTACACAGATGAAGATGAGTCTGCAAAGAAGAATGATAATTAGCCAGAGAAGCAGAATAAAAATCAAAAGCATGAAGCATCATGGAAATCAAAGGAAAGAGTGTTTTAATAACTGCCAGAGCTTCTGAAAGATCAAATAATGTAAGTCCTGAAAGTTAATGGGGCTAAAGGAAATTAATAGTATGGAAGTCACAAGTGGCAGAATGAGAATGGTTTTTAATGGAATGATGGGGGTAGGTGTCAGACTACATTGAATTAAGGATAAAATCATAGGTGAAGAATGGGTATAAAATATAATCATAATAATATACTGTAATAAGAATAAGGGAAAGGAGAGAGATGGGGTAGCAGTCGAAGACAATTATGAATTTCAGAGAGGGAATATTTTTATTTGCTTGATTTTTCATTTTAGAGCTTAAGCTGATGTAAAAAAAATTAGATTATAGAGAGTAATTAAATATACAAGAACATAATTTAAGGGATTTCATGGCATTTAAAAAATTCAGATGAAAGTTGATTATGGGCATAACATGAGATATAACCAGTAACTATCAAAAACAAAGCAAACAAAACAAAATAGGAACAGGTGTTTTAATATAAGGATGATAGTGGTAAAGACAGGAGGCAAGAAAATTCTACAGAAGAGGGTGGGTCCCAGCGAAGGCTGCATTCTCAAGCCGTCAAGCCTGAGACCATGGCCCAAAGTGAGAACTTACATCCCTGTTTTCCCACTCGAATATTGCTTTTTCCAAAACCACCCATGCCCGTCCCCCCGACCCCATCCTGTGCCTATAAAAACCCAAGACTCATCTGGCAGAGAGGAGAAGCAGCTGCATGTCAAAGACTATGGTGGGATGTCAGAGAAAAGCAGCTTGATTTCAGAGGGACAGCTTGTTGGCATAACTTTGGAGAAGAATCTGGACTTTAGGGGAAGATTACCTTCCCTCCTGTCTGCTTTTCAGCTCCCCTTCCCACTGAGAGCCACCTCCATCAGCAATAAAATCCCACCATTTACCATCCTTCAAATTGTTCATGTGACCTCATTCCTCCTGGATGCCAGAGAAGAACTCAAGAACCATGAGTGTGGATGTAAAAGGCTGTCACACTGACCTTTGCCCTCGTGGGCAGAAGGCAGCCATCTCATGCAAAAAGGCAGAGGGTCCACTGAGCTGTCAACACTTAAGCCAACTGCAGATGGAAGAGCTACAAAGAGCACTGTAACACTCCCTCTGGGGCTTCTGGTTTCAGAGGCACCCCCACACCGCAAGATGCTGCTGCAGAGACAGCACAGAATTAACTCCTGCTGGTGCCCAAAAACATTCGCCCCACCTCCTGCACCTGCTCACCTGCGCGCCCCCTCCCATGAGGGGTGGAACGTATTAGGTCCTAGTGAGAGGAGTTTTGCCAATGCCAGTGTGGACAGCTCACTTCAGCACTTGTGTGCTCCAGTACTCACTTTGTTTGCTGGCGTACTACCTTCTGCAAGGAGTTGAAAGCTGTGGGCTGAGTAAACAGGTCGCCCCCTTTATGAGTCCTGTGAAGGAATCAGGGAAATAACTGCTTCAATAGCCTCACTTGCTTTAGAACTGCCCAGGTCATCAGTGGCCTGTGGGCTACACAGGAAGTTTACTATAGTGTAGTGTAGTATAGTGTAGTGGTTAGGATACAATCTCTGAACACAAACTGCTTAGTTTAAAATCCCAGTTCTGCCACTTACTCGCTATGTGATTCAAGTCAAACATAACCTCTTCAAGCCAGAATTATCTTTCCAGTAAAAAAGGAGTTATAATAGCATGTACTGCATATGGTCATTTTGAGGCTTAAATATTTTATATATTTATATGTTATATATATATATACACACATATACATACATATATATACTTTATAGACATATCCAGTAATATGATAGTAAGCTCTATAAATAAGTATTAGAAATTATGATATGAGTAACACTATCCTGAAATTTTCAGTAGAACAATTCTATGTGACATAAACTAATGTTTATTTTGGTCTTTTTTTTTCAATTAGGTTTTTCTTGCCCACCTTTGAGAAATGAGGCAGCTATGTACATCATCCACATTCCATACATGAATGCCTCACTTAAGAATTTTAAGATCTTCTTCAAGCCTACCAACCACACTGCAACAATCCATTTCATTTACTCTATGCATCTGTACAGATTGCTAGATTGCTAGTATGCCAGGCATTACACTGATAAAATAAAGATGGATATGAAACAGTCCCTTCCTTGAGTTGCAAAATGTGGGAGACATAGGCATAGTGGAAAAAAATGGCAAAATTTTACAAAAGAAAAATGAGTCTGTGGGTACACGAAGAGTTAAGGGCACCAAATGGAGAGATAGTGACCATCTACTGTAGTTTCTTTGCTGGTCGAGTCAGATCTGCTGCATAGTACTACTGATTCTGGCTTAGTTAGATGGGTAACAACTTGTCTCCATTCTGTGAAGCATGGATCTAACAGAGACCTGAAGGTAGCATCAAATGGTGAAACCAGATAAACTAAAACCAGATCTCTCAAGATAATTAGAATTATCTTGAGAGCTTTTTAAAAGTAATCGTATTTAGGTCTTCCACCAGAGTAATTAAACCAGAATTCCGGGGATGCGAGGTCAGTCATCAGTATTTTTTAATACAGTTGGAATTAATGGGCAGCTCGAGTAGAAAACCACTGGTCTAAAATGTCAAGTCAAAGGAGAAACACACGGGGCAGAAAAGAAGCATGCACACACCTTAGACCCTAGCTATCCAAAGTGTGTACCATGAACCAACAGTGTCAGCATCATCTTGGAGCTCATAGAAATGCATGATCTCAAGGCTCACCCCACTCCATTCCACAATTTCACAAGTTTCTCTATAATTCCTTTGCACATTAAAATTTGAGAAGCTCTGCCATAGATTTTTGATAATTACAATCACCTCCTATCTCTTCTCCCTGCTTCTACCCTCACTCTCTGGAGTTTATGTTGCTGAGCTTATATTGTTGAGGACTAAGTATCTGTAATATCTGAGCTTACCTGAATTGCTATAAAAAGAATTCTCTAGATTGCCATTAAAAGAACAAACCCACATGTTGCTGAGAACAGATATCAGAAAGCAGACAATGTTGAACCAGAAATCATGGGTGGAGAAACTGCCCGGTAAATGCTGAACCTACCTAAAAAGATTAACATATTTCAACAGCCTAAGACCAGGACTTATATCAGTTTTACCAGGACTTAAAATCAGGGTAGCAATGTTGGCAATAGCACACTTGTAACTAAAGTTCTATTCTCCCCTTCTGCCCCCTTATCAAGATGACAAAGTGTAACCCATACTGGGACAATCAGAAATACATCTAATATTCTTTTGACTCATTCTTGGATTGGTGCTAAAATCCAGTAATGTACTTGGGTGTGAAGGAAGATCTGCTGCAGAAGCATTGCTTTAATTATTGGAGGACCTGATGCTGAAATGAAAGACCTCTTCAAGAATTGGGTTCCTGTCAGCCAAATAGGAAAAGAGCTTGAAAATAACTGTCTTTGGAATTGGTGTTGTACACTGATAAAATTTTTCTAACTTTAAGACCATAGCAAATCCATAATTAATTGAGTAATAAACCTGAAGCCAAAAACAATAGAAATATGTCTTTGTTCTGAACCATAGAATTCAAATATCCACCTATTTTTATGTCAAAAATTGGAGTAGGGAGTTCAGAAGATTCCTGAATGTATCAACTAAAAGCGATATTTTAAGACAATATTTTCCTGTTATTTAGTTCTTAATCATCTGCAAAACTTTTAAACATATTTTCCTTCTTAATCCCTACAATGTCCTTATAGAATATGAATTACTTACAATCAAGTTTTTGCTGCAAAAAAAATCTGAGATTCAGAACACATCTGGGGTTAAACAAAATCACTAACAGTTTTGGTTAGATCCATGTCCTTGCTATATCCATACCAGAACCAAACCATTTGACTCCAAAATTCAAATCCACTCCACGCCATTAAATGATTTCTCTAATGCTTTGATTAATCACATTCTTGAGAATTGGGAACCTTTCTTTTATTTCTGTTGCCCAAACAGTTTGAGGAAAAGCACCAGAGGTTCTGATCAACTGGCTTCTATAATTTACAACTGGCAAAGAGTTCCCAACTTCATTCTCCCAATTCCCTTAAGAAGGAAAAAAGCAGTGTCCTCAAAGCATAATCCCAATTCCATTCAAAGGAAATTCTATTTTGTTTGTTGCTTATTGAGAGAGCCCAAGTGCTTTCTCAAATCAAACTGATTCCCAAGCAAATCAGAGTAGCTTTTGTTTACAGCAATGAATGCTGTGCAAAGAGAGAGGGTCTCTGTTGGTCCTGCATTAGATTTCAATCAATTAGTCCATCACAGTCAGAATTTATGGTACTATTTTAGTCACCAGCTATAAATATAGAAGCGGTCTGTTTTTCTTGTCGTTGTGATTGTTTGTTTGTTTGTTCTGATTTGAATTGAGCACTGATTAGCATAGAAAAATCAGCTCATAAAATGAATGCCAACATTTAAACAACAATTATGGAGATGCAATTAAAACTTAATGTTGGGAGATTTTTTTGCCCTACGGGAGAACATCTGCCCAACAGCCAGGTGGGCACACGTGAATGGTGTAAGAGGAAGACTGCCTGCTAACCTGATTTTCAAGGGAGAAATCTATACTGCGTGAAGGTCACACAAGAGGGTTGTTTTGTCCTGAAAGGAAAGATTGAAGCAAGGGCCAAATAATGTGGACATATTTTAATTTTGAAACCATAAAAAGAATTAAAAACTGTCTCTGAGTATAAAAAGAGAGATTAACATAATTACTCCATTTCTATCCAATTAGAGAGCATCTGCACTGTATTTATATGTGGATTCTTTCCCCACCTCTGGCTAATCTTCTCAACTTATGGGAGGTATTAAGTCCCTACCGTTGACCTAATGTTATCTTATTTCTATTTTCTTTAGTTTCTGTCCTTCATGATGTTAACTCACATTCTGTATCTTTACAAACTTCCTCATGTTCTTTTTGGGATGAATACAAATTCAAACCATCATCTTTCTTTTTGGAAAAAAAAATGTTTTCTGACAGACTGGCTGTCTGTCAGAAAAATGATCTCTCTAATGCTCTCTGTTCTCCAAATCTAAGACTTTGTTATATATTTGTGCTGAGAATAAATGATATGGGAACCTAAAAGACCCCAATTCAATTCTTTTGAGAGAATTACCCTAGAGAAGACACTATCCACCCAGATGATTCCTCTTGCTTGAAACATGTGGGGACAGAAATTTCATCTTCTATATTTACATATGCCTACCAACTAGCTCAGTGTTTAATTCAATATATCTCATTAAATTTTTTTTATTAAATTGAGCAATTGCAGGAAAAGTGGTAAAATGTCTACTCATAGTGTATGCTCAAATAACCTGTCCTCAGGAAAATTTATGTGAAATGGTAACTTTTAGGTTGAGTTTCTGGGCATCTTGAAACTCTGAAATTAGTATTAACTGAAACTGTGAGATATCAAAGTTACTAAGGCATTGATCTTTTTAATAAAAATTTGGGGCAGCAGCAAGGAGTAGGAAATATAATTTCTGATTGCATAGAAGTATTCCACACTGAGCTGGACAGAAATTCTGGCTCATATACAGGAGAGTAATTAAATGCACAGGCTGACAGACTCAGGTTTGAAATTAAGTTCTACCAGTTATTACTGTTGTTACTGTGGGCAAGTCATTGGAACCCTCCATGATATACTTCCCTCACCTATAAATTGGAAGAAATAATAATACCTAGACTATACAGTTGTGGTGTAAGTGTTACAAAGGGAAGAGCTTATTGGAATGCTTGCACATGATATGTTAGCAATAAATATTAGTGGTGCTGGTTTTCTCCTCACTGAGTTTGCTCACCGGCTTAAGTCGCTTCTTGGGTCACTATGAGTTTATC
This sequence comes from Cheracebus regulus, assembly GCA_963574635.1. Classification (NCBI taxonomy): domain Eukaryota; kingdom Metazoa; phylum Chordata; class Mammalia; order Primates; family Pitheciidae; genus Cheracebus; species Cheracebus regulus. Next base: position 27,277 of record CAUYQU010051997.1, read on the forward strand.
TTGCAGGACATTCCTTGCCCACACTCTTTGGCACATCATTTTATCTCTCTACTGTCTCGTTCCATGATCACACAAGTAATTTATAATAGCTCGCATTTCTAAATCTTTCCTCTAGTGCCCTACGACCCCCTCTAGCTACAAATCTACTTTGCAGATGCCCTGTATAGTAAACTCCTGTGAGCTATCACACTGTTCACTTCTGTACTTCTTTCTTTCTTTCCTTTCTTTTCTTTCTTTCTTTTCAGATGGAATTTCGCTCTTGTTGCCCAGGCTGAAGTGCAGTGGCATGATCTCGGCTCACTGCAACCTCCCGCTCCTGGGTTCCAGCTATCCTCCTGCCTCAACCTCCATGTAGCTGGGATTACAGGCATGTGCCATCACGCCTGGCTAAGTTTGTATTTTTAGTAGGTTTCTCCATGTTGGTCAGTCTGATCTCAAACTCCCGACCTCAGGTGATCTGCCCGCCTCTGCCTCCCATGGTGTTGGGTTACAGGTGTGAGCCACACACCTGGCCGTAATTCCCTTTTTCTATTAACCCACTTCCATTTGGCCTTCATCCCCATCACTCTGCAAAAGCCACATGTCAAGGTAACTAATATAGCCCTCATCTTTTCAAATCCATTGGTCAATACTCAGTCCTTATTTGATCTCTTGGAAGCATTTGGCACAGTTGGTTATTTCTTCTTTCTTAAACCTTTTAGTCACTTGGTTTCAGGTAAATTCCTTTCTTCTGGTGTTTCTCCTTTCTCATTGGCTGCTTTTCAGTTTTACTTGCTAGGAACACCTCCTCTTCCCTAAACGTAAACTTTATCAGACCCCAGGCATTTCCCTCTTGTAGCTACATATACTCATTCACAAAATAATTTCACCTGATTCCATAGCTTTAAATACATTTTGTTTGCTGATCCCTTCTGCATTTGTATTGCTATCATTGTCGTCTTCCCTGAGTTGCCACTAACATATTCAAGTGGCTCAGTATCTTTACTTAGGTTTCCAATAGGTATTACAACCTTCTCATGTCTTGATTTTACCCTGAAGATTCACTCAGGTTTTTTCAGTAAATAACATCACTCTTCATCCATTCGGTCAGAGAAAGGGAAGAAATCTTAAAATACAAACTCTTTCTGGTGTTATCCTTCTTTCTTGGGCACCATCTGACTGATTCAGCACCACCCACATCAATTGTCTTGCTGATCCTCAACTATACAAAATAGTTCATCTCAGGATCATGACTGTTGACAGTCCTTTATCTTGGATGGTCCTTTTGCCTTCCTGAGATGACCCTTTTCTATATCTTCACAAGCTGTGCTCCTTCAATCACTCTAAATGTCACTTCTTTAGACAGGTCCTTCCTGAACACCTTATCAAATAGGGACTCCACCATCATTTATTTCTCCTTACAATTCATTGCATAGCTTTATTTTATTATTTTTTAATTTTTGGTAATTATATAATTAGTGTATTCATTTGCTTCTTGAGCATCTCACTCACTGAACTGGAAATGACAAGCAAAAGTTGCTAAGGAGAACACTACACCCAAAAGTCTCAAGTCAATGAACAAACACATAAGAACTTACAAGCATCTGTCCTGCCTAGGAAATTGAGCTCCCTTCTTTTTTTTTTTTTTTTTTGGCTTCTTCCTTTGAACAGATCATTCAGGCATTGACTGTTAACTTAAAGCAACCCACACACTAACACACTATTCCCTTATATATACTGCTAGTTGTCTTGTTCCCTTTCTCGCTATCTCCCCTCTTCTCCCTTCTCTCTCTCTCTGTTTCTGTCAATGTTTTTATTTCTCTCTGCATCTTTATTTCTGCTTCACATGACTCAGGGATGGAGTACTGCTTTTCCATCTTGACTCATTGCACCCTCCCTGCCCAAGATCTGTAAGTAATAAACCTTTGAATGTATTTTATATTGCGTTGGTATTAATTTTACAACTTCCATCAGAAGAACCAGGGGCTACCTTAAGACAGGTGTTCCCTGAAATGCTGGTGAGAACACAAGGTCCGGCTCCCAGTGCCAGACTGATAGACTATTACAAACCAGAAATGGGTCAGACAAGAGCCACAAAGATGTTTGTCAGTATAAACAAGTTACTGTGCGAAGGGCCCCTAATCACAGGTGAGACAAGCAGGCATTAATGCCAGGTAGAAGGAATATTCCATGAAAGGCATAATGTAAACAGCCACCTCCATCTTCCTGACATTACCCATTAGAGCAGGTTTTCTAGCTGCTCTGATACTAGAACCCCAGTTTAGCTGGAGGCTCTAAAAAAACACCTACCGGAATTTAAGCTCAATTAAACTAAGACCTTTGTCTTTCTTCACTGTGTCCCCATCTCCCTGATTATAATAATTATCCAAAAATATTTGTTAGATGAGTGAACAGTAAAGACGGGACTTGATTACAGAAGAATTTCATTCATACTCAGGCTTTTGAAAGCCATGTGCAGAAAACGTTTATTCTATATATTTAAAACCTTGGTATTCTCATTTGTGGTCTTAAAGTTCTCAGACACTGAAACACCCCTGAAAGCAGAAGCACAAAATTAGTAGCTCTGGCCCTGTCATGTACTATTTGAGTCCCCAAGAGAAAGTCACTTAAACTAGCAATTAAATTACTCAAGTTTGTAAAGTGACAATGATGACACCTGCCATCGCTAACCTAGAGAATTGTCAAATGAGGAAAGAACCCATCACTGATCATGCACCTACTATATATCAGGCACTGTATGTCTCTCACACATCTTTTCTGATTTATAACAATGACTTTGTAACTTATTTCTTTGACTTCACCCAAGCAATCCATTAAAAGTGACCTTGGAATAATTATAAAAATATAAATGTTCTCTCTCCTAATGACCAGGACACTTTCCTGTAGCTCTCCGTCGAGTAGGTAATGAAGGCAAAACTCCTTTCAGTTGCAAAGACAACCTTTAAGTTCTGGCTCCTGCTTCATTCTCCTTAATTTCCTACATCTCAGCTTCTATCACCTGAAGTTCTCAAAATATCACCCACTTTCTGGTCCCTAAATAAAACAAGCTGTTTCTATTTAATTCTGTGTTTTCTGTCTCTTTTGCTTGGATTTCCTCTCCACCTTTTGTCTACCTGTCAAACTCCCAGAGACAGGGAATCAGTTGCATGAAGTCTACGTTAGAACACCCTAACCTCCACAAGAGTTAATCACCTTATATTATTTCTGTATTTTTATATGTAATCATCATCCTTAATACATTGTACTCTTTTTTGATTGCCATATATACTACAAGTTCCTTGAGGGCTATAACCAATTCTAGTCATCTTTATATCTTCAGATAGTAAGCACACAGTTAATGCTCTATAAACATTGGCTGGAAGAATTAATTTTCTCATATAATATTATAACTTTCATTCTATTAAGTTGGTGTTACTATTCCCGTGTTTATCAAAGAATGTTATATAAATGTGTCATTAATATTGACTAATTTTATAAATATGTAAGATTAATTTGAACTTAATGTATGTCTAAGTGTGAGCCTTTGTACTTTTTTTATATATAGTAGTATTCAATGATTTGCCCTTGGGTCAAAATAGTACTCAGTAGGTTTTTCAAACCATGCAGATCAGCTTTATGCAATAATAAAAGTGCTAGAAGTACTTCTCAAATACTAATGATACTAAAATATTTTAGCATAATATTAAAATATTGTAATATAATATTAAAATATTCTCATTTGGCCTCGTCATTTATTCCATAGTCTTTTCTAAAGAATGTCTGGAGTCTTTCAAAATTACTAAGTCCTAGGTCCATTTATTGACATTAATTAAGACAAAGAATGGAGATAACTGATTGGGAGAAGCCAGAGCTGCATTTATTTACATAAGAAAGGCAGTGCAGAAAGAGTGGACAGAGTTTAATGAGTGATAGGGGACATAAGGTGCAATGAGGAAGATGGAGAACAGGAATTGGAATAAGTGACTCTTGAGAAGACAAGTGGGAGCGGAAATGCTTGAAGAGTATTTGGGGAAAATTTTCCTGTGTTTTATGTCACAAAGTCTTTTATGCTGCTTCTCCAAAGGACACAAAATTGCATTTTATTTCAAGGCTTTAGAAATCAACATAGTAACTTTTAAAACACTAGACCATAGAGAAACAGACCTGAAAAAGTAAGAATAGAAGACCCAGAATTACTTGCTTTATATTGGAAACAGGGAGCCACTATCTCTAATATTGGGGGTGTGTATGTGTGTATGTGTGTGTAAAATACATACATACATACATACATATATATATATATATACTTTTATATAATATAATACATACTTATATTTAATTATAAATAAATATATATGATATACATATATTTATTTATTTTAACAAGAAAAGTTCAGTATAGGTACACTCAGCTCACAAGACTATATATACTGAAAATGACTATAAAATGCTCTGATCCAAATACATCACAGCCTATCAGTGCTTGCTAGTAGCTCTTATTTATTCATTCGACCTATATGTATTAAAAATTTAAATCTGCAAGAACCCATGTGTGGGATAGTGAAAAATCTCCTCTTTCACCCCTAACCCCAGAAACTCACACCAGCATGTACACACACACACACACACATTTCCACTCACACACATATCCAAACACAGGCTTAAGAAGAAAGAAGGTGATTAACAAGTCCTAGAATAAAAATTAAATTCTAGAGAAGTGAGTGTTGAGAATTCATATGAAAGAACTGAGAACCTAATATAGGGGAGAGAAATATTGGGGGCCAAACCCAAGTATCCAGAATGGGAATCAAGGTCTGGTATGTGATCTGATTGAAGGCCTGACACAGGAATAATATGGGGAAGAAGAAGAAGAAAGAAGATGAAAGAGGAAGAAGATGAAGATGAACAGGAACAGGAGGAAGAAGGAAGAAGAAGGAGGAAGAGGAGGAAGAAGAGGAGGAGGAGGAAATGGAGAAGGAGGAGGGGAAGGAGGAAACAGAAGAAGAAGAAAAAAGAAGAAAGAGGACAAGGAAGTAGAAGAGGAGGAAGAGGAAATGGGGAAGGAGGAGGAGATGGAGAGGAGGAGGAGGGGAAGGAGGAAATAGAGGAAGAGGAAGAAGGAAGAGGAGGAGGAGAATGAGGAGGAGGTGAAAACATACTAGGAACAAGTAGTGGAGGAAAAAGGGGATACTGAATGACTGTCTCAATGCTCTGTGCAGCAGCAGGAATACAACTATTGGGTGAGTTTGGCTGGCTATGGGTAGAGATTGAACCCAAATACATGGCTGTTTAATATGGACAAAGAGTCCTCAGTATATTATATTCTAAATTGGAAGACAAAGCTGATTATACTTATAATAATCATTAAGCTTTGGAGTTGTTACATGCTTGTTTATTGTTGCTTTTCAGAAATTTTATCAGATTCTTCAGTATGAATTGTCCTACTCAAATTTCATAACAACACTGTGAGTAGTTAATATTATTTTCCCATTTTCAGGTGGGTGAACTTGAAAAATGACAAACAAGTTATTCAAGTCATACATGTAGTAGATGAAAGAGCAATGTTTCATTTAATTAAGAAAAAGAAACTATAATACACAGCCCCCATTCAAAAACAGCGTGAGGTAACCACTACCAAGTACTGTAAAGAAAAAACAAAATACAGGTGGAGATACTATTATAATCAGAGGTGTTTGGAGGTCATTTAGCAGGCTGACATTGATTTGGGCTATGAAGAATGAACAGTAACAATCATTATCACTTCAGTTAATATAAACGTTATTATTCTTATTAGTAGCACTGGACAACTAATTAGAAATTATTTTTGATAACACACTATCTTCCATTCCCCACATCTATTCTGTCAACCCATATTACCAGCTTTACTTTTGAAATATACCCAGATACATCAATTTGTGCTTATAATGGAGGACTGTGTAGCAGACTAAGGCTCTCATCAAAATCAACTAGAAAGTCCAGATAAAAATTACAAGCAAATCAACACACACACACACACACACACACACACACACACACACACACACACACAGTTGACAGTTGAATGTGATAAGAACATGCTGAGGTAATAAGGACTTGAGAACCTAAGATCTTTGAAGGAGGAAAGTCACACAGAGGTGGGCTAACAATCTGCATACTAATTTTCTTCTTGGGATATTTGCCTATTTGTGGCCATATCAATGTCGTCCATAAATAGAGAAGTCAGTGAAAATTTTAGCCATATGATAGAGATGGGAAGATGGGAATTGGAGTCTGGATTTTCAAAGACAGCCAGGACTTGATGGGCTAGTATCCTAGACAGAAAACAAAGAAATAAGGAAGAAAGGCTAACACTCAGTTATTTTCCACTTAAGCTATTTGCCTATTTCTTAAGCTGTTTAGGGATAAAAGCTAAGAAGCTAAGCAGAAAGCCGCTTAAATGTAAAGCAAAATTTTAAGCAACCTCAAAGAACTTAGCAGAGGCAAATGACGTACTAGACCTTCCAATAAATAAGACCCCTTAAAGATACCAGAGACCATTATTTTAGGCTCCTAGAGAGATGCATCTTAGGCAGGAGCAAACTAGAGATAGATAGGGCTTTTTTTTTTTTCAGTCAAAAATGAATAGTGCCCCAAGGAAGAGGAATAAAAGAAAAAAACACATTAGAAACAGACCTACGGATGGAGTTATCAAAGGTTTTAAAATTGTGATTAATATCAACAATAAAGTAGATGACAAGAAATAGTAATTCACTGAGAACTGGAATCTATAAATATAATCAAATTGAAACTAAAAATTAAAAAAATAAAATAACTAGAATTAATTAAGAATGGAATGGATGAATTTTACTACAGATTGAATAAGTGAAAGAGACAATTAGTGAAGAGATAGATCAGTAGGAAATATCCAAGCTGAAGTACAGAGACTAAACAGAATAGAAAATACCAAAAAGAGAACATAATAAATTTATGGAACAGAGCAGTTCTAGAATGGGATGAGATGCCAAATGCAGGAGACATAACATTTAAATATGTAATGACCAAAAATCTTTAAAAACTTCTAAGAAAACATTAGTATATTGAATACAAGGGCAGCTATTAGTACAAGCAAGATAAATACAAATAAGTAATTCCTCGTTATAACAGAGTAAAAATGTTGATATAAAGACCAAATTTAATAAAAGCAAACTATGTAAAATAAAAGATATAATACTTTAAAGGATCAATAGTAAGATTTACCACTGATTTCTCACAGAAACATGTAAGCCAGGAGACAACAAACTGACAGACTTTAAATATTTAAAATATGACTGTCAATTTATTCAATATTCAGTAAAAATATAACAGTGAAATTCTTAAAAAGTAACAGTGGTATAAAGACATTTCCAGAAAAACAAAAACTGAGAGAATTTGTAGCCCTTATAGTCACTCTAAAGGAAATACTAAGGGGAGTATATTCAAGCATAAGAAGAAATACTAAAGCAGTAAGAAAGTTAAATCCAGATGGAAATATGAACATGAATGAAGGATTAAAGAATGATACAAATAGTTAATATGTAAGTAAATCAAAATAGATACTGCCATCTTAAACAGTAATACTACAAATATTTGTAGAATTAAAATGCATGAAGACAATAACAGAAAAGCAAAAGGAAGGTAGAAACAGTTAAAGTGCTCTAAGGTCCTAGAAAATGTATTCATTTGTATTAAATTATGATAATAAGCCAAAGGTGATTCCTGTCACATCTCAGAGAAGTCACAAATTAATGGTAAATTATTTAGTATAAATAACAAGGAGATGTTTAAATAACAAGGATAAATAAAGTGATACAACATTTAATCCAAGAAAAGACAGGAAGTGAAATAAAATGAAACATTGTATATGTAAGAAAAAATTTTTTAAATAGTAAGATAGTAAATATAAAGCCAAATATATTAGCACTTATGTTGAAAGTAAATGTCTCACACAGTATCAATGATCAAAAAAAGTGTAAAATCATAAAGGCTGGTGAGAATGTGAAAAAACTGGAATACTCATATACTGCTGGTGGGAATGTAAAATGATGCAGCTGCTGTAGGAAAACAGTTTGGCCGTTCCTCAAAAAGTTTAACAGAATTACCATCGTCTAGCAAGTTCACTTCTAGGTATACACACCAAATAATTGGAAACAGGTATTCAAACAAATACTTGTACATCAGTGTTCATGCCAGCATTACTCAGAATGGGCAAAAGGCCAATAGCCAAAACAATACAAATGTCTATCAGTTAATGAGTGAATAAATGTGGTATATCTATACAATGGAATATTATTAAGACATTAAAAAGGAATGGAGTACTGACACATGCCACATTATAGATGAATCTTGATAATGTTATGTGAAACAAAAATGTCAGAAATAAAGGTCACATATTATTTCATTTATATAAAATATCCAGAATTGATAAATCCATAGGTATAGAAAGAATATTTAGTGGTCGCCAGTGTTTCTGTGCTCAAGGGATCCTTTGGCCTCAGCCTCCAGTGTAGCTAGGACTACAGGCAAGTATCACTACACCAGGCTAAGCAGATGCTATTAATAATTTGTTCAGAAAATAGACATAAACCAGGACTCTTGCAAATAACTGGAACTTTGGCAACCACACCTGAATGGCCCCACATGACCTTGCCCTGCTTTTCCATATGCACTGTGCCTGTTTGGCCTCCCTGGTGACTCTGGAGCACACCAAGCGTGCTTCTGCCTGGGAGCATTTGCACTGGTATTGTCTCTGCCCTTAATAGCATTTCTGTTCGATATCTTGGTGGCTTGCTCTTTGCTTCTTTCAGGTCTCCTATTAAATGATACCTTAATAGACTTGCCTTCCCTGACTACACCTCTAACCCATCTCATTCTCTATCACCTAAACTTTCTTCATTTTCCTTATTGCATCTATTTGCTGAAGTTGGATGAGATCATAATACAAGGTTTGATTTACAAAGTGTGAACAGTTAGCCATAAAGGGGACATTGGTACTGGTATAATGAGAACTTTGAAAATGTCAAAATGGTTTGCGTACAATTTAGTAAAACCTGTGGTGGTGCCTCTGACTATTTTTGATCAGGCGACTGAAATGATGGAAGTGTGCTTTAGGAAGATTAACAAGGTAAACCTGTCAGTGGAGCCCTGGGCTCTGAGCAGCTAGACCTGTCCCCCCAAAATGGAGTTCTGGAATTGTATTCTTATTGCCACACACTTGATTTCAAATACGATTTATGCCCTTTCAGTTCTCCTGCCTACTGGTAAGAGAATCTGGATATTAACATTGGTTTCAATATGCCTGAGTCCACCACATTCAATAATAGTAACTAATAAAGGGCCATAGGATCCATAAGACCCCTTCCAATGAAGCCAGCCCTCTACAGCTGGGTCAGATCCTCCAGTACAGTTTCCACTGTTACACCTTCATCCCCTCTTCCATATTCAACAATATGGTGGTCCCAGAGTGCCTTGCCACTGAACCAGCTTGAATTAAACTAGAAGTAACAGAGCTTGACAACATATCAAAATGAAAGAACAGGAAAAATGGGGAATCATGAAGAATACCAAGTTTTCAATCCTGAGTAAGGAAGGATAATCATTCATTTGCATAGGTGGGAGAACCAGAGAAAAACTGATTATTTTAGATAAAAGCATAATGATTTTGAGGACATGTCAGAAACTTCAGGTTAAATATCTAGAAGATACCTAGAAATGTGGGGTTCAAAATTAGAAGTAAGTCTGTATCTGGGACTCAGATTTGGAGATCATTTGTATCCATGTGATATTTGAAACTGAAAAAGCAGGTGAGATAGCAGAAAAGAAAAGTAGTAAGGAGCAAGCCATTTTTTGTGAGATATTAGAGTGAAATTAATCAGGATGATGAGGAATACAACTAACAGATGAATCATACTAACTTAAAAAAATCTATATATTTTTAAAAGAGAAGACTTCATTTCTTATAAGGCATTACTGCCTGCAAGGTGACTATCTTGCAGACTTGGAAGTGTGCCTCTGGCCAAGACCAGAGACAGGTTCTTTGAAGGAGGAGGGGATGGGGTAGGAACTTTATGCTAAATGGGTTGGCTAAATGTACACATTCAACAGGTTACAGAAAAAGCTATAAATGTTTTTTAAGGTGGTCCTAACACATGCATATAAAACAAACATGCATGTAACATATGACCCATGTTCACTTTGGGTGGAGACTTAACATTTAGATGTATCACAATTAGGCCTTATATATCCAAATGTCTTTTCAAGACACAGAGGCACACAAGTGCATGACCTCTGTGAATCCACTACAACCAGACCTTGGTCTCTGGTTTTCTTATCTGGAAGAAAGTCACTGAAATCAGTCTCTTGCCCAATAAAAGCTATAGTTATGGCTTGTCAAACAGGGGTTCAGTTAGCATCTATGAGCTGGATTTATTGTGATTGTGTTAATATTTCTTATTTTGAGGCCAGCACTTGTTTAGCTGCCAGAGAAAAAGAGAAACCTTATGGAAGTTAGGACACGTTATTTAATTAGAGGGGTGCATGACTTAACCCTTGTCTGGCATGGCCTTATATCCTCTTCATAATTCTTTTTTTTTTTTTTTTTTTTTTGAGATAGAGTCTTGCTCTGTCACCCAGGCTGGAGTGCAGTGGTGCGGTCTCCACTCACTGCAATCTCCTCATCGATTCAAGCGATTCTCCTGCCTCAGTCCGCCAAGTAGCTGGGATTACAGCTGCCACCACCACACTCAGCTAATTTTGTATTTTTAGTAGCGACGAGGTTTCGCCATGTTGGTCAGGCTGGTCTCAAACTCCAGACCTCAGGTGATCCACACACCTCGGCTTCCCAAAGTGTTGAGATTACGGATGTGAGCCACCGCACCCAGCCCATGTTCATAATTTCGCATCTTATTGCTGCAAATATTATTTTCTATTAGCCTTATGATCTCTATTTTAACATTAATGTTGGTCAGTTTTTGTATCTGAACCACCAAAGGAAGGAGGTCTAATGAGGCATATCTGATCTCCATTCCCATCATGGCCAGGAACTCAGTTTTAAGATTTCTCTGGGGTCCCTTTGGCTAAGTCAGTGGGGGACTTAGGATTTTATTTTAGTGTACAAGAGAAAAGAGCGATCATTTTAATAGCATGTGAGTGGTGGATAGGCATAGACATTGGAGTAGAATCTCTGGAAGAGCTTCTGTAAGGAAGATGAGTAGAATCACAAAACAATAACATGAAAATCCACTAAGAGGACCCAGGTGAGATCAATCTATAAGGGGCTGAGATGACATGGTTTTATAATTATACTTTATGTAACTACCTCAGATAGTAGAAAAAGCAAGCAGTGAGAGCTTACTCAAATTGTCATTTACCCCACAGGCTAAGAATTGATCTGGTATCTGTAGATTGACATAGTCTACATCAGCTGTTAAGATGTAAGGAATTCTAGGGGATGAAGTAGCATTGAGCTGACAGCTCCATTGAGAAGTCCTGCCTTTTGTTCAAGTCCTGAAATAATCACCAAGGTCAATAAAATCTAACCATAAACTCAGAGTGAGGAAGTAACGGAATCACAGAGTATCAAAGCTGGCAGAAAGATAACTCTAATCCTTCTGCAGATTTATTAAGCTGTTGATTAGATGATCGAATGATTCTGCAGGTCTTGAGCACAGACAATGTAGCAGGCACTGTCCTCAGCACTGGCAGTGCAGATGAGATGTAAGGCTCAGGGAGGTAAAGCAAGTTAAAGGAAATCTCACAGGAAATTTGTGACAAAATCTCTTGAGTCTTGTACCTGTTCTTCCACCCCTTTATCCAATTTGTCACATTTCTAACTAAGTCCTAGTTTACTTTGTTCCCAAATACAGACTAATTTTTTTGGAAATCATTGAATATTGTGGCATGTTCTAATTTGTGCTGATTTTATAGCTTACTTCATTTACTCAAAGCCCTTTTAATTTAACTTTAATATAATAACATAAATGCAACTTGCTATTGCTTATACATTATAATAAGCATGACAGAAATAAAGTCACCTGAGGTTTTGTTTAAAAAAAGTGCTATGAAGACAAAGGCAGATATTCAACATTAAAAATAAAATCATCTTCTCTTGCTATCAAATGTTCATTTAAATAGCATAAAATAGAAACTTGATTTTTTGAAGTCCTATTTTAGAAAGATATTCATTTCTATCTAGCTGTGTCATAAAAGTGAAACTGGAGAACATCATGCTTTATACCTGAAACAAATAGAGAATGGCTGGTTTCATTTCACTAAGAGCCAACTCATGTGGGTTGACTCAATGAACAGTACAGGAAGGAAACTTTCTCAAATGAAAACAATAATGATATTTTATTATATACAATGGATTCTTTGGGAAGTAGGTGTGCCTGCTCAGTACAATTTGATAAATTTTCTCCACCCTGAAAATGCTGTGTTGTTCTATTGTCAACTTGGTTACACTGCGAACTGCATTTCCCAGAACTCTTCCCTGTAAGGTTCTGGGTTAGGGACAGACAGAGTTGAATGATTTCTGGGAGGAAGAAGTAAAGTGACAGTCATTATTACACTCTGAAGTGTATCATTGTTTAAAGGTAATGGGAGAGAGTGTGCTGGCAGATTTCAGTTTGGCTAGGCTCTTCTCTACTACACATCCAGCTCTTTTCTTAACTCTGTTCCTACAGTGCAGGCATAATTCTAAGAGAGATCCAAGGTTCTCGCTCGATGGTATATTCTTCCTAAAAAATGCACTCCTCTTGAGTGTGGGTGGAAGCTGTGAATATGATAGCATATCACTCCCACATTTAGGTTCCTAATCAGTTGACTTTGAGGTAATCAAAAGGAAGCTTAACTGAAGTGAGTCTGACATAATCATAGGAGCCTTTAAAAGACAGTGTCAAGAGGTTCACTTTTTACTGGCCCCGAAGACACATTCTCCATTAGTTCTACAGGGAAAATGAAGTCAATTCTGCCAAGAATTACATGAGCTTAGAAAAGACCACAAGCCTCAGAAGAGACCGATGGGCCTGGCTGATACCTTGATTATAGCCTTTTGATACCCTATGGAAAGTAATGGGATAACATGTGCCCAGACCCCTGATCCATGGAAACTGTGAGATAATATGTGCTGTTTTAAACTGCTAAATGTATAGTAAATTGTAATGTCAAAACAGATAACTAATATATCTGCTCACCAAAAGAAATTTCAGGCCCACTATCAGATGCCTTGTTGCAAATTCACAGAGGCAGTAGCCAGGAAGAACAAATAACATTTACAGACTTCTTTACCAGTCTCTCTTAAAGATCTTACTCTAACAATCAGGTATGTCAGCTGCAATATCCCCCTGAAAGTTCCAGCTATCCAGCTCCTTCCATAATTGTTTAATTTCTAATTACTTGAATAACTTTATCATTTTATAATAGTCATCATGCTCCTGCTTCCCTGAACGAACCATGACTGATACAGTTATTGGTACCAGCAGTGGTACTAAGATAATAGAATCTTTGATTTTATTTTTTAAACTTTTGTTTTAACTTCAAGAGTACATGTTCAGGTTTGTTACATAGGTAAACTTGTGTCAAGGGGGTTTGTGGTACAGATTATTTCATCACCCAGGTATTGAGCCTAGTACCCATGAGTTATTTTTCCTGCTCTTCTTCTCCCTTCTCCCACACTCCACCAGCAATCCCATTACTGGATGTGTACCCAAGTAAATATAAATCATTCTATTATAAAGACACATGCATGCATATGTTCACTGCAACACTACTCACAACAGCAAAGACATGGAATCAACTTAAGTACTCATTAATGACAGAATCGATAAAGAAAACATGGTACATCTTCATCATGGAATACTATCTATCTATCTATAAAAAAGAATAAAATCATGTCATTTGCAGGGACACAAATGGAACTGGAGGCAACATCCTTAACATACTAACAGAAGAACAAAAAACCATTTTCCTCATGTTCCCACTTATAAGTGGGAGCTAAATGATGAGAACATATGCATGCATAGAGGGAAGAGAATCTTTAGAACAGGAACCTAGAATTGGTTTTATGATCTGATTAGACTTAAGACCTAATTAGTGACATTGTTACTAGTGTTAAAGAGCATATTGCTGGTCCAAGGCATTCAGTGACAAAGTTATATATCTATGGACATCTGTATTCAAGTATCTATAAAAGGCAATGTTCTGGGTAACCCAGTGGTTGCTGCTAATTTTTTTTAAGTAAAAATTTTTAGTTTAAAAAAAGGGATTTTGAAGTTAGTTGGTCAATTATAAGTTTATTAGAGAACTTGGAAAAAGAAACTAATAATCTTTTTGCTTTAAATTCTCACTAGAAAGTCCAGTACAAAACAAAATCATAAAGCTTGTATGCCTATCCTAAAAAGAAATCTTATCTCCTCTAACCACAGGGACAAGATTTTTGAAAATCAAACCAAAAGTCTAATCCTGCATATGGCTAACGTACAATACAGATTGAATCTGTAACCTCATAGGGCCTTTTATGATAGGGCATTGAGGCACTGACTGGGAAAGAACAAGATCTTGAAACTTTGGATGAAGACATTAAATGGGTAGATTCTAATGAAGCTGAGAACAGCACACCATGAAAATTCTGCAGAGCCTTCTTTTCCAGTAGAAGCAGACTTTGCCCCCTTGTCTGAGTAGATTAGTCTCCTAATACCTAAATAATATGCATTAGATTCCCCTGAGATAGTTACCTATGAGAGACTGCTGATCCCCTGTAGGACCCACTCTCACCATTCATTATTTCCAATTTATAACAGGATTAAAGTCCTGGTAGGAAGCATTGGGTGAAATGCAAAACATGACCCATGAGAATGTTTCATACACATCTAATAAATGCAAGATTTTCCCAGTTTACACTGAAGTAAAAACTATCAAATATTATGGAAATGAATCCTAAGGATATTGGATCAGGGTAAAATGAATAATAGTTTGCATCAAGTTAAATGCACTGATACAAGTGCATGTAGCAAAAACTTTAGATTTAGTGTGCTCGCTTGAATGGCCTAGAGTAGCAGTAATAGTATGCCTGAATGGTGAACTAAAACTTAGATCAAGACATAGCCTATAATGAATATAATTGAAATACTGGGACTGACTTTTTATATGTAAAGAAAGGTATCCAAGTCTTAGAAATATCAGAATTATGCATGTAAATTTATTATGTAAGTCTCACTGAACTATGCCCCAACTCTCCTAACTCTGCTGCCAGAAGAGTCTTGTGACTCTCCATTCACCAAGGCTTTGAGAAGCACATTAGAAAGGGAGCCCCCACACACATTTGAACAGCTCTTTGGTGGCTGTTCTCTGCAGGGCAGGAATGATACTAGGGGCTGCTGAAATTGATTTGGACTCTTCATATTCAGAAGAAATGATGTGATTCTACAATGGCAGAAGTAAAGTATAAGCACTTATATATACTGGAAATAATGTGAATATATCAGTTAAAGTTCTGTTACAAAAATAGAACCACTTGGTATGATATAGAATCTGAGATTTCTTATAGGAACTTGACTTACGTGCTTAGAAAAGCTACTCAACTAGTTTAGGTTTAGCTGTTGCTCCTGTATCTCTTGTAGGGCCTGAATCAAGAGTCAGAGAAGCTAAAGGAAAAGATCAAGTAGAAGCTGAAGGAACATCACTTCTGGCTGCTGCCTCAGAAGATGTACATCCAAGACCACAAATCAGAGATTAAAAGGAGGAGTTCAAGCCTGAGCTGGAGCTGAAAATAAATTGACAGGTCAGCAACAGTGTGCATGAGTTGCTATAGCACATGGTGCCCCAAGACAGGCCTTCTAAAGATACACTACTATGGCTGCTCCCTCTATTCTGCCTTCCAAATCTCATGCAAAATATTTCTAGAGAACACAAACAAAAAACTACTTAAGAAATGGAATTCTGTGGAATAGTTCCTTCTATAATGATCAGAGCCAAAGCAGTGTTTTTCACAATAATTGAACCCATTGAGATCTTCAGTCTCAGCTAATTGATTATGTTATCCTTGGGACTAAAGTAGAATGGCAGCAAATCAGCATCTAGCTTTTATCAGTGAAAAGAAAGCTCTAAGTCAAAGAGAAATCTGTCTTTTATTGTCAAAATAGATTTGCAGCTTCAACTGGTTCCCAAACTTGAGCCAGTTTGCTAACCCAGACTTAGTTGAATGAAGAGGAAATCAGGTCCCCTTAAAAAAGAATCCTATTACACTGCCAAAAGTTACATACTTCAACTCTTTCTCCTGGTCTTCCTTAATGTGATGATTAACCATTTATGAGAATGATTTGAATAGAAGAGGGAATATCCAGACCTTTCAGGAATTATTAGACATTAGCTCTGAAATGACACTTATTTCTGAAGACCAAAAATGTCACTGTGTGTGCTCTACCAGTGAGAGTATGGGCTTATGGAGGTCATGTGATTATAAAGTTTTGACCTGTATATATCTCACAATGAGTACTATGGGTCTCCACACGCAACCTATGTTTATCTTCTCTATTCCATAGTACAAAGTTGGTAGCTCAGGAACTGACAGTCTCTACACTGATTCCCAGACACATAAGGTGAAGAATATTATTATAGGAAAAGTCACATAGAAGCCATTAGAGTGGACCCCGTTTACCAAAATAGTAAATCAATGCAATGATATTCTTGGAGAAATTACAAATACCATCACTACCATAAAGGTGATATAAAATGAAGAAGTGGTAATCCAGACTACATGTCAATTCCACTTGCCTATCTGACCTGTACAGAAGACAGATGGATTTTAAAATATTAACAGAGAATTACTGTAAACTTAACTTGGTGATAGACACAATTGCAGCTATTAGAATAGGTAAACATATCCCCAGTACCTGGTATCCAGCTATTTTTCTGGTGAATGATACTTATACTTAATAGTATGGACCACTAAAATTAATTTCTTTTCAGTTGGCAAGGTCAGCCTTGTTCACTGCACTAGCTAAGGGTTATATCACCTCTTAATCTCTATAGCATAATTTTGTCTACAGCATTGGTCATTGCCTCTCCTTTCCTTACACTGGTCCATTTTATGGATGATATCACAAAACATTACTTGTGACCAAGAAAATCATTTTCAGGAAACGAAAGTGCAGTGATAGCCTTGTACTTATGGAATTTACTGATGTTACTATGTTCCCTAGCCCTGAAACAGTTAAATTTTAGAATGGGGTTTTGAAGATTTGGTGTGCTAGTTAAGTGGCAGCACCTTGCAGGGCTGGGTTGATAACTTTCAAGATATTGTAAATACTCTTTATCTGTGACCATGATGCTATTTTCCTTTGCAACCATATGGTCCTATTTTTCCTTAGCTGGTATTTACATATGAGGGATTTGGTAGGTGGAAACAAGAGCATCTAAACTCCCTAGTGCTCCTAATGCTCATCTAGCAAAATTTTTTCTCCAAATTCATAACTTCATGGGTTCTGCAGGTTTTCAAGTCTTAATTCTTAATAGAAGTAGGAGACTTCTATCAGGTGGCATAGTAATTATGTCATTAAGCTAGTTGAAACTCCTCCCTGGTCATTTTGGTCTCCCTGAGCCAGCAAAACAATGAGCAAAGATAGGGCTATTGTAGTGTTGAGGTGATGTTCCTGACTATCAAAAAGAAATAGCATTGCTTCTACACAATGGAAGTGGGGAAAATCATGGTCTAGAATGCAGGAAATCCTCTTGTGTACCTCTTAATTGTCCCGTGTCCTGTGGTCAAAGTTAATGGGAAAGTACAAGAACTCCATGTAAAAATAAAGATTTTGGTCATCCTCATAGACAAAAAAAAAAACAAAAACAAAAACAAATAGCATGGCTAGCTGAAGTGCTTGCTGAATGTAAAGGTAATATGGTACAGGTGTTGGAAGAAAGAACTTATAACTGCCACCTATGATCATGTGAACAGCTGCAGAAAAATGAACAGTGCTATGAAGAGTACTTCTCTCATTGTGTTGTGAGTATATTTGTATACAGATATTAACTGATTCTTCTTGTTTTCCCTCATTTTTCAGTTTTTCTTTCTTTTTACATTCCATAAGTCAACTTTATAACTCACTATTTAAATAACAGATATCAAGGGAGAATGTACCTCAGTTAAAGGAGAAATAAATATCACTCCAAATATGGTTAGATTGAGACACTATATATCTTCTTTGGGGGAGAATATAAGTGTGTTTGAAGTCTTACAAAAAATAGCTATATCATGTTAAACAGAAGCCTCATTTTATTATTGTCTTTACATGAAAGTTAAATATAGGTAAAGAGGTGTGTATGTATGCCTATTTGATGAGGTATGTATTTATGCCTATCCACTGTACTGGATTGCTCTATTTTCAGCATGGTTCTGTTGAGAACTACATTTCCGAAAATTTTCTTTTCTATAAAATTCTGGATAGGAGTTTGCTAAAAATCAAGTTTTATAAGACAGAAGCAGCAGCCACCATTCTGTGAAGTCAGAGATGGTGAGAGATACAAAGGTCCCAGAAGATGCTAGTTAGCCCTGGCTCTTCCTCACTCTGTATCCAGTTTTTCTTCCCAACTGCTGGTCCTGTTGACTATCAGCACCCCAGGCTGGTTATGAGATGTCTTGCTGCAAACTCACAGAATGAATAGCCTTGAAGAACCACCAGGCTTCCATTGGCATTCCCTTTCCAGACATAGCTAACATCCAGATTTCCCTGCAGGCTCCAACTCATTTACCTGCCCCTGGGCTGGTCACTGATGTGTCTTTCTGATCTTAACTCTTTTTTTCAGACTTTTAATTCTTCAGTTTCTCTCTCAAGTATATAAGGTCCAACTCCAATAATAAATGTCTTATACCATAATTCTCATAATGATTCTGCTTCTACTCAAACTCTGACTGATACACTGGCCTGTAACTAAAGAGCAACCTTCCTTTCTTTTGGAAATAAGCATTATTCTCATAATTAATGGAACACAGAATATCCCTAATATCAGAGTCAATGCTAAAAACAAAGCAAACTGTAACATCCACACCTTCTATAAATTTGCTTACCTGAGTACACAGAGAATTCTCTAAAATCCTCTGCAAAAGTTTCCATTTCTTCCTGGGAGTGTTCAGCAGCAGACTGATGAGATCCTTTTCTTGGGGTAGCAGCTGTCTGGCCAACTCAGCCACTCTGATCAATAGTATTGATTCTATCCAGGAGGCCAGAATGAAGAGTATTAAAATCTATCCCAGGTTATCTGAGTGAGCCTCATTATATGTGCAACTTCTCACTTATTAAACTGGGCCAAAGAGGTCCAGAAGACAGAGGCGAAAAATGAGGAATCTGAGCATTGGTATCTAGGGAAAAGCTCAAGTGGAATCTACGTGTTTATAAAATATAATAGAACTGATTTAACACATAAATTATTAAAATAGTTTACCCTGGCATAGAGCCTTGCAGTAGCTGCCACTGCACTGCAAGTATTCACCAGGCTCTGAGTGAAATGTAATCAGCACATTGAGCAATGATGATTCATGGAATAAAATCAGAAAGCCATTTTATTTTATCTATCACTATCCCTGCCCATTTGTTTAGTGAGGCTCTGTCTTTTTCTGTTCCCATAGAAAATTCAGGAACACTCTTTTATATGCATGATAATTATTAATTTACTTTCAGTTTAAGAATTGATATGTCCCATTTCACATATGTTCAACACTCTAGACAGCTTCAAAATTAAGGCATCTGCTGCCTCTCCACTCCCCCTCACCTCCCTGCCATCCCTGAACTATTGTTAGAAGCCTGTAGTGAAGGAAAAGGGTATAGGTGGCTTCTTTTCTCCTTACTCACTAATTTCCACCTTTTACCTGCATTTTGTTAATTAGTTTCTGGCCACTTTGGGTTGAAACATGAGAAATAGAGAGACAGAGTTAAGGAAAGTCTTTACATCAGTAATGGCTTTTCTCTGGACCCAGCAAAAATTTAGAGTGATGCTTCTGTGACATTCCCACAGAATCTGGAGCCATGCTCAGGGCAGCAAGTCCCTAGGCTCCACATAGCACAAGGACCCTGGGCCCAGCTCACAAAACCACTTTTTCCTCGTGGTCTCCAGGCCTGTGATGGGAGAGGCTGCCATGAAGGTGTCTGACATGGTCTAGGGACATTTTCCCCATGGTCTTGGGGATTAACATTAGATTCGTTACTTATGCAAATTCCTACAGCTGGCTTGAGTTGCTTCCCAGAAAATGGGTTTTTCTTTTCTATCACATTGTCAGGCTGAAAATTTTCCAAAATTTTATCCCGTTTCCCTTTTAAAATGGAATGCTCTAACAGCACCAAGTCACCTCTTGAATGCTTTGCAGATTAAAAGTTTTTTTCTGTCTAATACCCCTAAATCATCTGTCTGAAGTTCAAAGTTGCACAAATCTCTAGGGCAGGGGCAAAATGCCACCAGTCTCTTAGCAAAAACATAACAAAAGTCATCTTTGCTCCAGTTCCCAATAAGGTCCTCATCTCCATCTGAGACCACCTCAGCCTGGGCATTTCTCACATCACTATCAGTATTTTATCAAAGCCATTCAGCAAGTCTCTAGGAAGTTGCAAACTTTCTCACATTTTCCTAGCTTCTTCTGAGCCCTTCAAAGTGTTCCAGCCTCCGCCTGTTAACCAGTTCCAAAATCACTTCCACATTTTTGGGTATCTTTTCAGCAACATCCCACTCCTGGTACCAATTTACTGTATTATTCCATTTTCATGCTGCTGATAAAGACATGCCTGAGACCAGGAAGAAAAAGAGGTTTAACTGGACTTGCAGTTCCACATGGCTGGGGAGGTCTCAGAATCATGGCTGGAGGTGAAAGGCACTTCTTAACGTGGTGGCGGCAAGAGAAAATGAGGAAGAAGTGAAAGCAGAAACCCCTGATAAACCCATCGGATATCATGAGACTTATTCACTGTCATGAGAATAGCATGAGAAAGACTGGCCCCCATGATTCTATTACCTCTCCCCGGGTTCCTCCCACAACATGTGGGAATTCTGGGAGATACAATTCAAGTTGAGATTTCATTGGAGACACAGCCAAACTATATCACCATAGATAGTTCAGTGTGCATGGAACACACAGAGTATAAGGCAGGCAATGATAATTGATGAGCTGAACAAGTATACAGAATATATATCCTAAAGGAGTTTGCATGCCTGTTAAAGACTTTAAATTTTATCTTCAGGAAAATTGGAAACATCAAATTTTAAGCAGAGTGTGTTGTATTACATTTAAGTTTTAGAAAGATCATTCTGACTAAAGAATTACTAATAACTGGCAGGGAAAATGATAGTGAAATATACTATGACAAAGTATTGTCATTCTCTAAAAATGATTATCTCATACACATAAGTAAAAAGATAAACATTGTAAGAGGAGAGAAAAAGGAGCCAATGAAAAAGTGCACATTGTTACATAAAAATCAGAAAAAAAAATTAAAAACGAGATACTGTTTTTCACACATAAGATAAGCTTTTAATGTCAAATATGAGGTTTGGGGAAGTAATTTCTTGCAGTGTTATAAGAGTGCAAATTCGTACAGTCACTTTGGAAGGCAATTTGGCAGTATCCATTAAAACTGAAAATGTGCACACTCTATGCATATTTTCTAGATATCTTCTAGATCCTCATCTAGATATCTTCATCTTAAGCACTTATATCTGTGTACAAGAAGGTTGGCATAGCATATTCAGAAGTGCATTGTGTGGAAGAATAAAAAGTTAGAAATAATTGTAAAAAATGCTATAAAGTACACAATGGGATTTTTCCTTTTTTTCTAGAACTCACTATAATATACAGCTAGGAACAAAGGCATTAAGGGCCTCGCATTCTTTAAGTACAGAAAACTGTCCTATATAGGGGACAGCCCTTTCCCCTGGAGCCTACCCATAGGCAATATGTTAGTAGAACTAATATATGACCACCACCCTCCTCCATTCCTACCCCAGGGAGCGGAACTGGGAGGAAGATAAAAGTTTCTGAGAGAGATTCTTCCAATTCCCACAGCCAGGAAAGGAAGGGCCAGAAGAACCCCTATGATAGGTTTGGCTGTCTCCCCACCCAAATCTCAACTTGAACTGTAGTTCCCATAATACCCATGTGTCATGGGAGGCACCCAGTGGGAGGAAATTGAATCATAGGAGCTGTTACCTCCATGCTCTTCTTGTGTTAGTGAGTGAGTGCTCATGAGATCTTATGGTTTTATAAGAGGAATTTCACCCCCCTTCACTCTGCACTTTTCTCTTGCCTGCTGCTATGTAAGATGTCACTTTGCTCCTCATTCACCTTCCACCATGATTGTGAGGCCTCTCCAGCCACCTTCCTCACATGATTGTGAGGCCTCCCCAGCCATGTGGAACTATGTGAGTCAATTAAACCTCTTCCCTTTATAAATTACCCAGTCTTGGTATGTCTTTATTAGCAGCATGAGAACAGATTAGTGCACCCTAGGAATAGTTCGGAGACAGCTAAACAAGAAAAAGAGACTAACATTTTATCTCTGCATAGATTTATGATGAGTCACCAGAGATACCATCCTACAGGTGCAAGGGAACAAATATAAGGGAGAGGTGGCTTAGAGGGGCAGCCATAGAGGGTCTAGAGGGTTGGAACACTGACAGTGCCCTACAGTTCCAAGTTCCTATTGGTGTAAAAAGTAGATCCTGCTTTGTTCCCTTGACCCAGAGTCAGGAGCTGCAGAAGGTATGGAAACTGGGCTCTCCTGCTGGGGACTGCCACAGTAGGAGACCATAAGGCTTCTGTTCTGGAGGAGCACTGTGAGGTGTCAGTCTGTGGGGCACTGGCTACCACTCTTAGGCAGTTAAATCAGTGAGCTTGGAGAGAGCTCATCACTAACCCAGGAGAGGATCTCCAAGTTGGACTCTTAAAGAGATGGTATGTTTTTAGCCCTTTCTCTCTTCTTGACCAACACCAAGAGGCAAAAAAAAAAAAAAAAAAAGAGAAGGGAAAAGTGGAAACAAAATGGGGGATGAGGCATTAGGAGCAGTCTATTCTGCTTCCCCATCTAAATCCTTACAAACAGAAGTTTATTTGGGTACAGGGATTGGAAACGAAAGGGAATATTGCTTTGAATCAAATATGAGATAACAGCGATAAAATAAATGTACATTAGTGAATCTTAAAGAACTAAAGTGGGACTGGTTTAATAACAGAAAGTGACGTTACTGACTCAAATAAGCTATCATTAAGGGATCCCACTACTCAGCAGGAGGCCATGGGAGCGAGTTTGACAGAGCACTGTTGTTCAATATTGGGAAAAATAAAATCCTCTCATATACCCTTAGAGAACTGAAACTCCTTTAAAAATAATTATACAAACTCAATGTCCAACAATAAGAGAAAAGATAAAACATCTGTATGTACAGACACTACGAATCCAGATAGGAATGAAGGGGCTCAATATTTTCAATATGGTATTTTAAAAACATGTTGACTGAAAAAGTAAAGATTTAAAGAACAATGCTGACACAAGACCACATCATATAATTTTTGTGGATCGATTTGTATCCATATGTGGGCAAGTGTGTATAATTTTTAGAAGATTGCTTCTCAAACTCATGTTAGTTTTTAATTTGCAGAAGAGGAATAAATAAAAATGGAAGGATCAAAGTTGGGACACTCTAGGTTGATGTACAGTGTTCTTTTTTATTAAAAGGGTACACTGTCTTCCTATATTACTTGTATAGATGAAACAACTTGCAAACGTTAACAGACTGAGAGCGATTTTACCAAAATAAAAACAGTGGGTTATTCTGTGTGATGAATATTTGGGTGACTGTCATTTTCTTCTTTGTATTTTTTTGTATTTTTAAATAACTGTACCCCCAAGAAATGAACAAAGGAAGAGAAAGAAATAGTAAATTAATTCACACAAAAAATTAAAAACTCAACGTGCAAAATGTTAATCAACCTTATTAGACATACATAAATTGTAATTAAATAACAATAATAGATTATTTCCCAACATGTTGATTTTTAAAATTATAATAATCAAGGTGATCATATACGGCAAGTAGGAATATATATTAGCATGTTTCTCTGGGCAGCAATTTGGCAAGAAGTATAATGGGCCTTTCAAAGACTTTATGACAATGTATGCATAAAACATTTCTAAAAGATCATATAGCAAAACATTAACTGCATTAATATTTAAGTTTGAGAATTATGGATTTTGCTTGTCTGTATTAATACACTTTCTATAATAAGCATTGTTATTTAGGTCATATTTATACATGTATACATTCACATATTTAAATATTATACTCTTTTACTTAGCAATTCTACATGTAGGAATCTATTGTAAGGAAATAATAGGAGATTTGTTAAAGATTTAGTACAAAAATATCCATGGAAATACTATTCATAATAGCTCAAAAGTGGAAACAACCTTCATACATAACAATAAGAGAATGTTTAAATACATGTAAAAACAATCCTATGATGGAATAGAAAAATAAAAATGTCCTTCATAAAATGGTATTTTCAAAACACATTGGATTGCATAAGGAAAATTCTTTTGATAGACTTTTGTGAGAAAGAGAAATGAAGAACAATTAGAGCTGAATTAACAGATTGTCAAGAGGTCTAACCAAGTTTAAAATCAAGGCATTTGTAAAGGCACCAATCAGTCTGGCAGAAGGATTTTTCTCTGATAGTATTCAATACCCCAGACAGAGAAAAACAGAAGATGGGCATCCACTGGAAAGCTGAACTAGTGCCAAATGGAAAGAACCCTGTCTTTTCCAGGGCTTTCAGTTGTTGTTTTTAACTACTTTGCCAAAAGCACCCTAACTCTCAAAAGACCAGTCACCAGTAGGTTCTGAAATCCCACTGTCTTGAAAACACCTCCACCCACGAAACTTGCAGTCCTGCTGTCACATGTAGAAATGACAAGGCTTTGGTGTCTGCAGCAGGCCAGTACCTTTGTGGGCATCTGGAAGAACTTTGAGATCTCTACAACTGAACTCCCAAGAGTCTGAGAGGCAGAGTATTTGCAGGATTATTATTATCTTGTATTTTCTCAAGCAAGATCCAAAACCAAATCTTTCATCTTCTCTGCCATGCCATTGTTCAAGCAGAAACATTGAAGGCCCTCCCATTTCATTGTCTTTGTTGTTCTAGTTGTTGTTGTTTTGATAGCCCTGTGTCTGGATTTACCTCCATACTAGCTATGTAAGATAAATATTTTAGATTAAACTGAGGACTTTCTAGCAACATGACTGAATTCCATCCATCCAAGAGAATATGCTAACTATAAACTTTGGACTCAAACTTCCTTTTTTCCTTTGAAGATACTGCAGGGTAGTCACAATCACCAAACAGAATTCAAGCCAGACACAAATGAAGGTCTTCAGGTGAATCATTTTTTTTTTTTTTTTAATTAAACTGTAACTTTAGGTTCAGGGGGTACATGTGCAGGTTGTCATATAGGCAAACTCATGTCACGGGGATCTATTGTACAGATTATTTCCTCACCCGGGTACTAAGCTTAGTACCTAATAGTTAAGGCAAACTCATGTCGTGGGGATTTGTTATACAGATTATTTGATCACCTGGATACTAAGCCTACTACCCAATAGTTATTTTTCCTGATCCTTTCTCTCTTTCCACCCTCTATCTTCAGGTAGGCCCCATAACAACCCCTTCAGGTGTTGTTCCCCTCTTGGTGCCCATGAATTCTCATCATTTACCTACCAGTTACAAGTGAGAACATGAAGTATTTGGTTTTCTATTTCTGTGTTAGTTTACTAAGGACCATGGCCTCCTGCTCCACTCATGTCCCTGCAAAAGACATGATCTCTTTCTTTTTTATAGCTACATAGTATTCCATGATATATATATATATATATATACCACATTTTCTTTATCAAGTCTATAATTGATGGGTATATAGATTGATTCCATCATGTCTTTGCTATTGTGAGTAGTGCTGCAGTGAGCATTCACACGCATGTGTCTTTATGGCAGAACAATTTATATTTCATTGGGTATATACCCAGTAATGGAATTGCTTTTTCTTTTCTTTTTTTTTTTCGGTCTTTGAGGAATTGCCACACTGCTTTCCACAATGGTCAAACTAATTTATACTGCCATCAACAGTGTGTAAGTGTTCTCTTTTTCCCACAACCTTACCAGCATCAGTTATTTATTGACTTTTCAATAATAGCTCTCCTGACTGATGTGAGATGGTATCTCATAGTGGTTTTGATTCTCAGTATAGAGATTTTTCACCTCCTTGATTAGCTGTATTCTTAGGCATTTTATTTTTTTATGGCAATTGCTAATGGGATTGTGTACCAGATTTGGCTTTCAGTTTGGCTGATGTTGATGTATAGGAATGCTAAGAATTTTAGTACATTAACTTTGTGTCCTGAAACTTTACTGAAGTTGTTTATCAGCTGAAAGAGCTTTTGGGCAGAGACTATGGGGTTTTCTAGATATAGAAGCATGTTGTCTACAAATAGGGATAATTTGACTTCCTCTCTTCTTATTTGGATGCCTTTTATTTCTTTCTCTTGCCTGATTGCTCTGGCCAAGACTTCCAATACTATGTTGGATAGAAGTAGTGAGAGAGGGCATCCTTGTCTTGTGCGAGTTTTTAAGGGGAATGCTTCCAGCTTTTGTCCATTCAGTATAGTGTTGGCTATAGGTTTATCATAGATGACGCTTATTATTTTGAGGTATGTTCTGTCAAAACCTAGTTTATTGAGAGTTTTTAACATGAAGGGATGTTGAATTTTATCAAAAGTCTTTTCTGCATCTACTAAGGTTTTTTTGTCTTTAGTTTTATGTGATCAATCACATTTCAGAGCACATATTCTAGTATTTTTAAATAGTTTCCAGTCTTATGTTTAAATCTTTAATCCATCGTGAGTTAATACTTGTCTATGGCAAGAGCTAGGGATCCAGTTTCATTGTTCTGCATATAACTATCCGATTTCCCTAGCACTATTTATAGGGTGTCCTTTTCCCAGTATATGTTTTTGTAAACTTTGTTGAAGATTAGTTGACTTCAGGTATGTGGCTTTATTTCTAGTTTCTCTAGTCTCTTCCATTTATTTGTGTGTTTATTTTTATACCAGTACCATGCTATATAGGATACTATAGACTTGAAGTAAAATTTGAAGCTAAGTAAAATTAATTTTTTTAATTAAAATAATAAAAGTACATACTCTGTTTAGGTGTCAGCCTTTAGTATTCTGATTCAAAATTCTGTGAGGCAAACACTTGCTTTAGTACAGTTGTGTTAATAAAGGTGAATCTAGTTACCTTGCCATATTTCTTTTTCAGAAAAAGTTTCATAGCCATATTCTAGGAGATATTCTACTTTCAGCACCGGCCCTAACACTTCGATCTTGGACTGGGGCTCCCAGCTGGGTCCTAGTTTTTGGATGAACCTATTGAAAGTCCCTTGAACTTTGGTTTACCTCTCCTACTTCAGGGTTTACACAGAGAATTAGCAGAATACCTCAAGTGCTGCCACCTCCTTAGTGATCACTTTATATTCCATAAGCTCCTCAGCATCTCCCCACTGCAGAATAACTATGGTTTCTGCTCCTACGAAGCCACAACATAACTAAACCTCATCATCAAGAGCACCCATAGCTCTCTGGAGTTTGGGCCCTATCCTGACTCTGTACTTTTAGATACCAGAATTCCAAAACCACTATGAACAGCATCCACTTGACTCTTCTTACAAAGAAGATTTGAATGCATGCTATTAATTTACACATTTAGTTTTCCGAATATCCATGCCTTATTCCTTACTTCCTTCTGTTGATTTCCTAAGTTGCCACACAGTCTGAACTCATATGTCATGTCCATACGAGTCACCTTAGCCAAATGTATGTTCCGGTATTACCCAGCTCACACCTTTATCCTTGTTGTTGCCATTTTAAGATACGTAATTTGAACATATTTATAGGATAAAGAGAAGAAGTTAGTGGAGGTCAAGAGAATGAAGAATCAAAAATACAGGAAATATTGATGAAACTGATTTCCTCTTTATGGGATGAAATGAAACCTGGAGCAAAAGTAAAACTGATATCAGGCAGTGTTGAGAATAAAATGTGCTTAGGGAAAGACTGTTTTGAGCATTGAATTCTGAATCTCCCAATTATGTTCTTAGCTGTTTACTTAACAACAACTCTGCTCATTATACCTTGAGGAAAATTAACGGACAAGAAAAATAAAGGGACCTGGCTTCATTATCATTCCCTCTCTTTTCTGATTTTGTATCCTCTCTTCCTCTACTAGTTCTTTCACGATAATTTAAAATCATGTTCAAGTTATTTATTATCTAACATGACAACTAGAACCACAGCAAGGACAAAGATGTGACTTGGGTAAAACACAGGAAGATGCTCTGATTTGATTACTATGAGACTTTGATTCAAAAGCTCAGCACAGTAGCCTGTTTGGCTGGACTTTTCCTTATGTAATATTTTTTGTTTGGCTAAAGATGAGCCTGAAACCTTGAAGCCAAACAGATTGAACCCCCTTTGTTTCTGTCTCTATAAACTCATGCCTGAATTCTGAGCTGCTCTGTTATAAAATTCTGATGAAAGGAAAAAGTGGTCCAAGCAGAACCTGTAGCCAGGGAGAAGAGACAAGCAAAAGAATACAAGAGAGTTTACAAATGCCTAGAGCAGAGATGATTTAGGCTTTATGCCACACAACTTTGTCATAGAAGGGGCAGCTTCTAAAGCTTCAGGGCTTTGTGGGGAAAATCCAGAGGGAACCAATAAGAGCCCAAGAGAAAGACAGAAGGATGTCAGAATCTTTATCCAAGGATTTCTGCCAAAGAAAGGAAGAGACACAAAAGAAACAAAAACCTAAAGCTGAGTTTTCTTTAGAAAGCTCTTGGGCAAAAAAAGATACAGACTTATTTACATTCTTCCTAAGACTCTATCCTTTGAAAAAGTGTGTCCAATGAGGTTCTTGGAATTGACAATTTAAGGCAATTTTTTTTCTCTTCTAGAGGAGTTGTAAACTGCTACTTGTCTGACAAGTGGATGTTAACCTTTTCCTCAGACATAATAGGAAAAGAAATAAGTTTAGGTAAGACTGTTGGTAAAAGTTGAAGCCAACAGTATATTTCTTAGAATGAGTTTGGAAACATGTCTTATTCTAAAGGCCATATTAAAGGAAAAGTACAAGTGTATCCAAATTACTTTTTTTTTAGGTTTAAAGGATCAATTTTTTTAAAATTACAAATAATTGCACTTGATGAAAACCAAAGCTGTCAACTATAGAGACTATGCTTTAACTCTGACTCAAGTTCCTGCTATACAGAGAAGAACCTGTCAGGAAATGAGGTGGCAGGTGCAAGTGGAAAAGTAGCCATCATTAAAGTCCAAGGTCTAGGGCAGGGTGGGAATTGGGCTTAGAGCAGCCTCAGCAGAGCTACCCCTGCAGCCACACTGATAATCCTTGATGTTTATCCCCACATGCAGCTTCAAGCCCAGCAAGTGAGTTGGCATCCTGAATATATCAAAGGCAGCACAGGCCCTCATAACCTTCTCTTTTCCATTTGGCAATCAGACTTTCATCTGCATAGCCTTCTTTTAATGCAGAATTTATATAGTTACTGGCCTGTGGCTCTGTTTTCAAAAGAAGTTGAAGATGTTGCAAGTTTTCTGATCAATTCTGAAGATGGGTCAGATAATTTTACGTTACTCTTTTGTTTATAAGTTTCAGTTTTAGCTTCTTTCATCTTCTAACTCAACCAATGTCAGCTGAAGAAACTCTTAGCCATCTAGGAGAACTTCCTAGCGTCCTTGGACTTTGAGCATTTTTATTCACTAGATGATCTGCAAAGACGCTGTCTCATTTGGAAGGTCACATTCTCTCTCTGGTCATTATTCTCCTCATTGGACATCTGTCACCTTCATCTACCATTTCATAATCAAAACATTTTTTAAAATTAATTAAAGCACATTCAAGATTAGCCTTATAATAATCTCCATGACACCCATTAATAGCTTTCTGGAGTGGAAAAGCAAAGATAAAGGTAATGTTCTCTTCATAAAAGAGGTTTCCTTATTATAAAAATCTGGAAAACAAGTCTCAAACCCATCCCAAGGGAGTGGTTTCTGTAATACCATGATCATTATTTGTGTAGCTTGTAATAAAAAAGAACTGATCTGACACAACCATCAGAAATTTATAAATGAGAACCAGAGAAATAAAGTGATTTACCATATGTAAATTAAAGTCATTTCTACTATAAAGCTATACTCTGTAAAAAAGCTAACGAAGAAATGAGAATGATATAAAGTAGCAAAGTGAAGAGCAAGAGTCGGCTTGTCAAAACTTGGTTAGAATGGAGAGTTAGAACTTCAAATTTCTCCATGTCTCCTACCCAAACCCCATAATGATAACTTGTCTCTGTAAACTAAATTGTCTAATATATTTTGGACTCTTAGAATTAGAGAACACTTAATATGTATTCTGAGTAATGAGAAAGAGCTTGTAATTTTTGCTTTGACCTGTCATTCATTTTAATTTGACTAAGCCACTCTTAGCACATAACTAAGATAATGTTGAAATGTCAGTACATTTCCCTATTCAGACAGCTCCTTAATGTGCTGCTCATTCATTCTCTACATTACCATAAGAAAAGCCATTCAATTTACCAAAGGAATGACAAGCAGTGGAAACTCCAGTCTACCTCTAAGTGAGAAAATCATTAGCTTTTCCCACCGAGTAATTATTGCCAGTATCTCTAGTGAGTAGCAAAGGCCCCTTCACAAAGCTATTATTAGTGTCCTTCTGAGGTTGGAGGCATGAAGATTGAGGAGTAAGAATGACATATTTCAATGTAACCTTTAAGAGTCTCCTTTGAAAGATTTCGTGTAAAAGAAAAATCTCCAAAGACCTGAACTATTGCAACTCAGTAAACAGTCACAAGTCATTCCCTTTGAAGTCTCCCCTTAGGGGAAATTTAATGAGTGAGAAGAAGAGCAATTGTCTGGATTTCCTGCTTGATCTTTTGATCTCCTCATAAGCAGGTTCATAGCAGATTTGTCTCCGAAACACAGGGTGAAGGAAAAGCCCTGTTACTGGTTATTGCTGTCATAAAATTAAGCAACATTAATAACTGAAACTTTATAACATAAACTGAATGTTTATGAAAAAAATTAGACAAAGTGTCTCATTTGTTATTGACAACAACCCTGAGAACAAATCTGGTGCTATGACTACCATTTACAAATGAAGACTCAGGCAGAGAGACTGGGACTGAAAATAGGTTACGTTCTGATTATGCATCAAATTCTATTTGCAGCAATTTCTGGTACTGATGGGCATTCTCCAAACCTGGAATGATATTCAGTATGATAATTATAGCCTACAGCTGGAGGTTACTAATTTTTGCTCATTTATCTTACAAAATAATTTTGAAAACTATGTAGCCTATCATATAGTTTTATATTATGACCAAAAATTTCTATAATAAGATCAAATCACTGTAAATTATACAATTTCTGGAATATTATAAATATTTACATTTTAAAATAATAGTCTCTTTGTGTTTTTAATATAGCCAAAGAAATTTAAATACCTTATTCTCAGACACATGTCATTATCCATTTATATATTACATGAAATAGGTCTTCTGCAACATTTAGAAAATTGCATCACTTCATTTCCTCTTGAATACATATATTTCTTTCACTTTCTAAATGAATTTTGCCCTTTTATGGTATATTTTTCTATATAAAATATTGTTATATTGTTATTTGATCATACATTTTGTAATGAAAACATAGCTGCACATTATATTTTTTGAATTTTCTATAATCAGATTCTGTTAAAATCAGACCTTTGGATTAAAAATCTAAACTTATTTAGATTTTTAATGTAAAAAATTCATTTCATAAGCAAAAATATTTTTAACATTAGTAAAGAATTATTAATATAAATATTAAAATTTTATTTAAAATTTATTCCAATGAGGTGGAAGGAGGTTTTGGTATACAGCATAATGACCCATTCACAGATGTTCACATTCTAATCCCCATAATCTGTAATTATGTTACTTTACATGGTAAAAGGACTTTTCAGATGCAATTAAATTAAAGATCTTGAGATGGAGGGATGATCCTGGATTATCTGGGAGGATCCAACATAATCACAAGAGCTCTTATAAGAGGAGACAAAAGGGTCAGAATCAGAAAAAGAAGCTGTGATGACAGAAGCAGGTATTGGAATGATGCACTTTGAAGACTGAGATGAGCCAAGGAGTGCAGGTGACCTCTGGGAACTGGAAAAGGCAAGGAAACGGATAGACCTCTGGGGTGTTCAGAAGGAACACAGTCTTGCAGATACCTGGATTTTAGCCTTGTAAGACTCATTTAGACACCTAACCTGCAGAACCATAAGACGTTGAGTTTCTGCTGTTTTAAGCAAAGAAGTTTGCAGTAATTTGTTACAGCAGCTATAAGAAACTAATACAAACAATTACACAAAAATATGTCTGTTTATCTTTGGATGGTTATGATTTATTACTAGAATAAGACAAGATTGAGCATTCATTTTATGCCTACTTTTCCATTTATATACCTAAAGTGTGTGCGTGTGTATGTGTATATATATATATATATATATATATATATATATAATTTACTCAATTTATATAAAGTCTGTATGTGTATATATATATATATACACATATATATATATGTAAAGTGAAAAGTAGGCATAAAATGAAAGTACATATATGACTGAAGAAGTCTGTTTCTAAAGATAGACGTTTCATTAGAGCAATGGTAGTCATTCCTTTGAACTTTTTCTGAGTTATACAACAAAAATTTCAAACTGATATAAGATCAAAAGGTGTCTTTAATGATCTAGCAGCTAAAATTTCAGTTGTGTCATATGGTGGTCAGGGCTAAGGGAAGACAAGCAAGGAGGCACTCTTTGTTGGGGTCATGCAGGAGCAGTGTGGGCATTTGCATGGCTCTGAAATTGAATACCTTCTTAAGATTTTCTCTCAAGGTGTCTTGTTTACCTCACCTTGGTCATGAAGTTGGATCCTACTTATTTCTTATACCTTTGTTTCTTATACCTTCTTATAAGAAACAAAGAGCAACAGCACAAGCAAAGTCTAACAAAATTTTTTTAGTGTGTATTATTAAATAAATTTCTGTGCCTCCATTTCTGAGATGGGTATCAAAAAAATGCACCAAGATTAATAACTATTTTATTTTTCTGACAACTTTTACTTTAAAGACATCTGGCTTAATTTGATAGACTTAGATTATTGGAAAAAAATAAAATAATGTTAATTTTAATGCTTTCTAAAAATACTACATTTTGGATTAAGAGCTTTTAACTTTTCTGGTGCTTGAGATATATTTTGAAAATGTTGGAGCTGAGCATTTGGTTCATGGAAAAATGCCTGCATGTAAATTATTTAGCAAAAACAATTAGGCAAATATGACATATTTTATGTCAGAAAGAATGTAATTATCTACTTTTAATTTTTTTAATTACTCAGTTTTTAATTCAGATAAACATATCAATATATATCGCCATGATGACTATTTTACCTCTTCATCCTAAATTAGTCTGGGACAGCAGGCATTGGGGGATCAAGTGGCTAAGATATTTAATCA
Source organism: Cheracebus regulus (assembly GCA_963574635.1). Taxonomy (NCBI): domain Eukaryota; kingdom Metazoa; phylum Chordata; class Mammalia; order Primates; family Pitheciidae; genus Cheracebus; species Cheracebus regulus. Next base: position 60,940 of record CAUYQU010051997.1, read on the forward strand.
GTATAAGGGCAATGACAATTACAAGAATTGTGGAGGAACATGTCTTCTTTTTACAGCACTGGAGAACAGAAGAACAGAATTGGAGAACATAGATTTTAGCAGTCAATTGCAATTAAAGGCATGCTTTCAAAGCTAGAGTCTCCATGTCAGATTTAAAGAAGATTCATATCCTGAAACTTCAGAAAGTACCTAATTTATGGTGCTTACAGATCCAAGACCTAGGCAGCCAACAAGGGTACTAATCACTATGTATAAACAACAGAGAGAGAGAGAGAGAGAGAATAAGCAGAAGACTTAGGTCAGCTGTAATAATTAAAAAAAATATGGGGGTTCTTGTTTCTAGGTTGAAGTCAGTTCACAAAGCCAGAGCCCACTGATCAAAGTGGAGGATAGTTGTTTTTGAAAAAGATCATCACACGTATATGCAATAAATACTCCTTTTCTCAAATTCTTCAATTTCCTGGATAATTGTGCATTCAAGATTTTTTTAAACCAGGAGATACTGTGAGATATAATCCCTTATGTTTACAATGGGACTTATAAAGGTCAGGTGATTAGGACTGAGACCAGGGTAAGGTGAATGAGATGCCTAGGAAACAAATCTTAAGAAAGCACTCACTTTCAGTGTTAATGCAAGTGCAGGTTTGTGCTTACACAGCCCTGAGAATAATTTTCTCCTCAGATTTTGTTCCCTAAGTATTCTGCTTACCTCACCCAATTCTTGGCCCTGCAAGTAGCATGCAATTTTGAACCCAATCTCTCCTATTATGTCCAATTTTTGTGAACCCACCTTGCAGATGTCTTCAGGTTTTTTGCATGTAAAATTGGGATTGATATATGTAACACCTGGCAGGAATTTATGTTGCTTTTCTGACTTGTGGAGTCAGGTCCATTATAAAACAGTCAAGTGGAAGGCCCTCAATGTACCCTATTTCTCCTGTGCCAAGAAAATAAAGGAAATAGAGCAATTCAGGGAAAACTGAAGATTGGGCTCACTAAAGTTTAACAAATACAAGAGACCTTACTCTACCCATATTCAACTCATCTCTCTAGTCTCTGCAAAAAAGCAGATGAATCACAGCAAATGATAGTGAAATACTATAAACATAACCAAGTGTTGGTTCCAATTTCAGATGCTCTTCAAAATGTGGTCTAGTCTTTACTGTAATAGATTAACATAATTTCTGTTGCATAATTTATAGTGACTCTGTGAATGATTGTTTCTCTTGTCCTCCATCATTAGGAAGACTCAAAAATTGTTCACTATTACACAATAAGGGCAACAAACAGTACGCTTCTACTGCCTTTTACTACCTTGACCCTAGGCAATGTAATTTTCTTCTCTTTGTCATAAACTAATTCTATGGGAACATTAATCATCTTGAAGTTCAGTTCTTCACAGCATGAGAATTTGACCCAATGAGTAGAGAATGAAAAGTAACAAATATGTCTCAGAAAGGAACATTCATGTCAGAGGGTTAGAAATAAATTTCATTAAGATTCAGAAGTCTACCACATTGGCAAAGTTTTTAAGGGTCATATATGGTCCAGAAGATACAGAAGCATTCCCACTGAGGTAAATGCAACTGTTGCACTTCACATCTCTCACAACATTTTATAGCTTTTTGAAGGAGGACAGGGGATTTTGGAGACTCCATTCATCACACTTAGAAAACCGCTCCAATCCATGTATGGAATGACCTGGAATCCTTCGAGTTTCAAGTATGGTCAAGAGCAAAGGAAGTACTTGCAGCATGTCTAGGATACAGGTACTTCCTTTGCTCTTGACCATATTTGAAAATAATGCATTTGGGTGCATAATATTATATGTAAAATAGTATCAAAAATCTAGGAATCAATCCATGAATTATGTGCAAGACTTATGTAGAACACAAAAAACACGCATGATCAAGAGAAATTAAAGAAGACCTAAGTTAATTGTGATGTGCCATGCTCTTGAATTATAACTCTTGTAATGATTTTAATTCTTACTTCATGGATTTATATATTTAATGCAATCCCAAAGTCAGTTTTTATGATGGAAATAAATAAAAGGATAATAAGATATATGTAAAGATACAAAGGGCTAAAACTGGAGGCCTTACTCTATTGGATATTGAATTTTCATAATGCTATAGTATTTTGGATAGGACAAAGAAACAGGCAAATGTAGTGTATTAGCCCGTTTTCACACTTCTGATAAAGACATACCTGAGACTGGGCAATTTACCGAAAAAAAAGAGGTTTAATTAGATTTACAGTTCCACATGGCTGGGGAAGCCTCACAGTCATGGTGGAAGGCAAGGAGGAGCAAGTCATGTCTTACATGGATGGCAGCAGGCAAAAAAAGAGAGCTTGTGCAGGGAGATTCCCGTTTTTAAAACCATCAGAACTTGTGAGGCTTATTCACAATCACAAGAACAGTGCAGGAAAGACCTGACCTCATGATTCAATTATCTCCCACCAGATTCCTCCCACAACACAAAGCAATTATGGGAGTTACAATCCAAGATGAGATCTGGATGGGGACACAGCCAAAACATATGTAGCAAAAGAGAGAGTCCAGAAATAGGCATATAAAAGTCTACAAATGTATGACAAAAATAACAATACAGCTCAGTGGCAGTATGATAATCTCTTCAATACAGAGATGATTCAATTAGATGTCCATCAAATAAGTAAACATTTACCCTCACTCCTCCAGATAAATTAGAGATAAAAATGGGAAAATTAAAATAATACAGCTTCTAGATAAAATATGCTAGAGCATCTTCATTTCTTAGACAGAATACAAAAATAAAGCTTATTTCTAGTGTTTTAAAATTAAGAATTAAATAGTCTAACAATACTACATGTCAGCAGGGATATGGTTAATCTGAAACTGGAGTAGGTATGTCAATATTTAGAATGACTCTAAACAACTGGATATGTCAGAAGGTACTAAAAGCTCAACAAAATTCTAGGTATATTTCAACAGAAATGTATGAATAAACCAAAAAGCATGCATAAAAAGGTTCCTTTCAGCACCATTAGTAAAAGCCAAATAACTGAAAGACAAATATATGTCATCAAGAAAGCAAAATAATAAATTGTATTATATTTATACAATAGAATTTATACCATACAAAATGAGGATGAACTTTTTCAACACAAAAAAATACTTGAAACTCATAAACATAACATTTAATTAAAAAAGCTATATTCTATTTATATACAATAAATATATAAATATTTAAGTCAAAAACAGGCAAAACTAATATATGGTTTTTGAAGTCCCCACTGAGCTTGGCCTTCTTCCAGGTTGTCCTAAAACTTTTCAGGGTTTTTAAAGTTAACTTTCAATCAATTCTACTACATTATTCTCCAAAATCAAATTTTCTAAGATTGATAAATTTACTCATCTTTCGTTTCTAACCTGTAAAATAAAATTTAACTAAAATCCATGTGGTCTGGGAAATCATTTTGTGGTATTCTGGTCAGAAGCTCCTGATTTAAACCTGACCTCACCACTTATTAGCTGTATAATTCTTGTCAATATCTTTAAAATCAAAAATCCCCAGATCACTCACTTACATGATAGAAATATTAATCTCTGCCTTCTTTTCATTCCACAAATGTGTCAGAATCAGTTTTAGGGCCAGAATGGACTTTAGAATCCTCTGTCTCAATAGCTTCATTCTACAAACTGGGAACAGAGTATAAAGATCTGAGTTCACTTACCCAAATTCACATTGCCACAATAGCATCATAAAAATTAGAAGGTAACAGGTTTAACGGGACATACCTCCAAGCCACAGTTTCAGCATAGTTCTGCTTTACTTGTCTTGCATGCCTTTGAGTCAGCCATCTATACAGGGTCTGTTTTTCTTATGGTAATGCTGAACTGTAATAGTCAAGCCCAGCCAATTTCAGAGCCCAAAGACATCTAGTTATAGGCTTGAGATAGGGACCTAACCATAGTGCCTAAGTCTGAACAGGACAATGGTACCTGTGAATATCCATGGAATGTATTACATATAATTTGATTACATTTCCTATTCAAGTCTATTTGTATGTGTTTCAAATTTGACATAGGAGTATAGGATGTCCTCATGAAATGCAATCAACACTCATTTCCTTTTCCTTGTTGAGAGCTAAACCAAGGCTTAAAATGGGGAACCAGGTAGTGTGTTTCATTTCTAGAAATGTAATTAGTGCTAAAGCCAGTGAATGTTGGAAGTTCTATGGCAGAGGAAATTGACCAGCTGAAAGAGCCAAACACAAATTCATGTCACCAATTCAAGGGTTCAGGTCAGGGATCATGAATAGATTTTGATTCATATACTTACTCTAACTTACTTGAAGTGGCTTCTTGGATTTCTGGGTTGAGAAGAATTCTGTGGCTATTTTCAGGCTAAGCAAAAAATGGAACCATCATCAATTTCAGATAGCAATTGTGTACAGAAGTGTTGTGGCCTAGACAGAGGGCAGGGACTAAAATGGAAACACTACATTTTAGAAAACCAGGATAAGAGACTGCAGTGAATCAGATCAGAATAAGTAAAACAGAAAATACCATCCAACGCTGAAAGCTGTGGAGCACTGACACATATTGTAGCTCTACATGAAGATCCAGTAATACTGAGGAGTCTTGGTTTAAAAGAGTGTGATTTTGTACCACAACTATGCTGTTCTGGCTACTGTAGTCTTGCAGTATAGTTTAAAGTCAGGTAACATAATGTATCCAATATTGTTCTTTTTGCTTAGGATTGCCTTGGGCATCTGGACTTTTTTTTTTTAAGTTCCATATGAATTTTAATTTTTTTTTCTAATTCTATGAAGAATGTCATTGTTTGAGAGTCAAAGAATTGAATTTGTGGGAGTCTAGGAAAGGAATAGCAGGGAGTGGGGGTACTGGGGAGGGATAGCATTACGAGAAATACCTAATGTAGATGATGGGGTGATGGATCCAGCAAACCACCACCATGGCATGTGTATACCTATGTAACAAACCTGCATGATCTCCACATGTACCCCGGGACTTAAAGAATAATAAATAAATAAATAAATAGAATTGAATTTGTAGGTTGCTTTGGGCAGTATGGCCATTTTAACAATATTGATTCTTCTTATCTATGAGCAGAGAATGCCCTTCTATTTGTTTGTGTCAGCTCAGACTTTATTGAGAGCAGTGTTTTGTAATTCTAGCTGTAGAGATCTTTCACCTCCCGATTAGCTATATTCTTAGGTTGTTTTTTTGTTTTGTTTTGTTTTGTTTTGTTTTGTTTTGTTTTTCTTTTTGTGGCTATTATAAATGCAATTACATCTTGACTGGGCCCTCAGCTTGGATGTCATTGATATATAGAAATGCTGCTGTTTTTTATACATTGATTTTTGTATACTGAAACTTTGCTTAAGATGTTAATCAGATCTAGAAGCTTTGGGGCAGAGACTGCACGGTTTTCTAGGTATAGAATCATGTTTTCTACAAACAAAGATAGTTTGACTTCCTTTCTTCCTATTTAAACACCTTTTATTTATTTCTCTTGCCTGATTGCTCTGGCTAGGACTTCTAGTACTATGTTTAATAGGAGTGGTGAGAGAGGGAATCCTTGTCCTATTCTAGTGCTCAAGGAGAACACTTCAGCTTTTGCCCAGTCAGTATGATGTTATCTATGGGTTTGTCAAAGGTATCTCTTATTTTGAAGAATATTCCTTCAGTGCCTAGTTTGTTTAGGGTTTTTAGCATGAAGGGATGTTGAATTTTATCAAAAGCCTTTTCTGCATCTATCAAGATGATTATTTGGGTTTTCCTTTTAGTTCTTTTTATGTGAGGAATCACATTTATTGTTTTGCATATGTTGAAACAAACTTACATCCCAGGGATAAAGTCTATTGATTGTGGTGAATCATCTTTTTTATGTGTTGATGGATTCAGTTTGCTAATGTTTTGTGGATTTTTGCATGGATGCTCATCAAGAATTGCCCTGAAGATTTTTTGTTGTTGTTGTTTTGTTTCTGTCAGGTTTTGATATCAGGATGATGCTGGCCTCATTGAATGAGTTAGGAATGAATCCCTCTTCCTTAGTTGTTTTGAACAGTTTCAGAAGGAATGGTACCAGCTCTTCTTTATGTGTCTGGCAGAATTCAGCTGTGAATCTATCTGGTCCTTGTATTTTTCTGTTTGGTAGGCATTTTATTTTATTTTAGTTCTGGAGTACATGTACAGGACCTTCAGGTAGACTTTTTATTACTGATTCAATTATGCAACTCTTAATGGTCTGCTCAGGGATTCAGTTTATTTCTGGTTCAATCATGCCACACACCTACAACCATCTGATCTTCAACAAAGTTGGCAAAATCAAGCAATGGTGAATGGAATTGCTATTCAACAAATGGTGCTGGAATGACTGATTAAGCATAGACAGAATATGGAAACTGGACCCCTTCCTTACACCATATACAAAAATCAACTTGAGACTTAAATGTAAAACCTAAAAGTATAAAAACTCTGAAAGATAACCTAGGAAATACCATTCTAAACATAGGACCTGGCCAAGATTTTATGACAAAGACAGCAAAAGCAATGATAACAAAAACAAAAATTGACAAATAAGACCTGATTAAACTAAAGAGCTTCTATATAGCAAAACAAACTGACAACAGAGTAAACAGACAACCTACAGAAAGGGAGAAAATATTTTCAAACTATGCATCTGAAAAAGGTCTAATATGCAGAATCTCTAAGGACTTTTAATCAACACCAAATTAAAAAGAAATCCAAACCATTAAAAAGTGGGCAAAGGACATTAATAGACACTTTTCAAAATAAGACATATACGTTGCCAACAAACATATGAAAGAATGTTCAACATTGGTAATCATTAGAGAAATGCAATTCAAAACCGTTTTGAAATACCATTTCATACCAATCAGAATGAATGTTATTAAAAAGTCAAAAATAATAGATGCTGGCATGGTTATAGAGAAAACAGAATGCTTACACACTTCTGGTGGGAATGTAAATTGGTTCAGCCATTGAGGAAAGCAGTGGAGTGATTTCTCAAAGTATCCAAAACAATTACCATTCAACCAAGCAATCTCATTATTGGGTATGCACCCAAAATAATATAAATCCTTCTACCATAAGGATGCATGCACGTGTGTGTTTATGGCCACACTATTCCCAATAGCAAAGACATGGAATCAACCTACACACCCATTAACATTACACTGGGTAAAGAAAATGTGGTATGTATGTACCATGTAATACTACACAGCCATAAAAAAGAATGAGAGCGTGTTCTTTGTAGCAATGTGCATGGAGCTGGAGGCCATTATTCTAAGCAAACTAATGCAGGAACAGAAAACCAAATACCACATGTTCTCACTTAAAAAAGAGAGCTAATCATTTAGTACACATGAACACAAAGAAGGAACAACAGACACCAGGACCTACTTGAGCATGGAAGGTAGGAGGAGGGAGAAGATAGAAAAACTACCTATTGTATACTATGCTTATTACTAAACCCCTCTGACACACAGTTTACTTATATATCAGTCTGCACATGTACCCCTGAACCTAAAATAAGTTAGAAAAAAAAATAGAAAAGAGAAGAAATTTGAGGACTGAGCTTGGAACATTCCAACACTTAAGGGTCAGTAAGATAAAGAAGGTTCAGCCCCAAAAAAGGAGTAATAATTACCAGTGAGACAGGTGGAAAACAAAGAGGGTGGTTTCCCTGAAGCCAAGTGAAGAAAGAGTTTCAAGAAGGATAGAGTAATCAACTATGCCAACTGCTTCCAAGAAGATGAGTAAGATGAGGACAAAGAAGGAAACATTTGATGTGGCGTCTTGGAAATCACTGAGGACACTGGCAAAGGCAGTATCAGTGGATCAGAGATTTCGTGGAATAGTGTCAGAAGGAATGATACCAGCTCTTCTTTATGTATCTGATAGAATTCAGCTGTGAATCTATCTGGTCCTGGTATTTTTCTGTTTGGTAGGCATTTTATTTTATTTTAGTTCTGGAGTATATGTGCAGGATCTTCAGGTAAGCTTTTTATTACTGATTCAATTTTACAACTCTTAATGGTCTGCTCAGGGATTCAGTTTATTCCTGGTTCAATAATGCCACACACCTACAACCATCTGATCTTCAACAAATGGCCGTTCCTGACATAAGGTGTTCAAGAAAGAATGAAAGGTGAGGAAGTGAAGAGTGTTGGTATAGATAACTCTGAGTTTTTGCTGAAAGAGATATGAGTCAGTGGATTAACAGAATGTATTTCGTTTAAATGCAAAGCAATATAGCCTGTTTTGAAAGGGATGATACAGCAGAAGGGTAAATAGATGATTCAAGAGAGAGGACAATTACAGAGTCAAGTAATGGAATTACTCATAGAGGGATGATCTTTAGGCAGGAACCAGGTCAACACACCTGCTATGACCCAAGAGAAGTTGCAATGTATGGGCACCAGTGCAGGTATAATGGCACATTTGATGGTGGAAGGGGAAATGATTCTCCTCTGATCACTTTGGCCAACATCCAGCTGATCCACCGATATGCAAGCAAGCCCAGCTAAAAGGAGAACTGCACAGCCTAAATCATTGACCTACATATTTATTGTTTGAAGATAAATACATATTTATTGTGTGAAGCCACTACATTTTGGATAATGTGTAACATGGAATTCTGGTGGACATAGATAACAGAGTCAAGGAATGTTTCGTGTCTATGGGTACATATAAAGTTGCCTCATTTTTTAAATAAATGACTACAAATAGCATTGAAGTAAAAAGAGAAGAACGTGAAACTCCAGCATTCCTCGGCATGTCAAAATAGTCCTGTTTCTGAGACAAAGAAGGACTAATAAATGAATCTGACTCCATGCTAAGTTTTGGGAATACAAAATTGAATAACATACTTCATTCCCTTGAAGAGTTGAAGGATTAATGGGATAGTCAGAGATGTGAATAATAATACTCAACCCTCACAGGCACTGGAATCAAATAGGAAAGTTTTTATAAATATAGATGTCAGATACAACTGGCCTAGGATGGAATCTAGGGACAGTGTTTCTAAAAATCACCTTCAGGGTACTATAATAATTGAGGATGAAGAAGAACAATGGAAGCCTTGGAAACTTTGAATAAAGCAGAGGAGAGGCGGCCAAGGCAAAAGGAACAACATTGTAAGCTTATGGAAGTTTAAAATAGCTTAATACTTTCAAGAACAAACTGTAAGTTTTGTGTTACGTAGGCAGAACAGAGTATGTCTGGAGGAGTGAGGGGGTTGATACCAGGGAGGTGGGAAAGGACCAGATAATGAATAGTGCCTGTGACAGCAAAGATGTTTGAACTTTTGCTACTCACCTAAGAAAAAGGCTCTAAAATCTACAAAGCCTGATACAAAAAGGAAATGATCTTTTTACTATTAACAGGTACCAGTAATCTTTTGAGAAGTGTGTGTTTGTATCTCTCTCTCTCTCTCTCTCTCTTTTGCTCTTTGTCTTTTTCTGAAATATCAAACATTCAAAAAGAGATCTGCCTTAAGGAATTGAAGGATAAACCACTGGAAGCATACAAAGGTAACTAAACCACAGAGTGATATCTCAGATGCTATCTTTTTAAATTTAGTTTTACCCATTTTTCATCTCCACCAGGCACTGTTTTCTATGTTTGACTATGTGAAAGGTGACATAGTATAAGAAACAGTCATCACTTGGATGTCAAATAACTTTGGCTTTAGTTTGGCCCAATCACAAAGAAGCTATATGTCTATATCTGAGGCTCAGCTTCCTCATTCATAAAAGGAATTAGTGATCTCTACCTAGCCTTTCTAATGTGGCTTTGAGTGATTTAAATTACACTAACATTTACTGAGCTCATTAGACCTTCTAATGTGAGATAATAAGATAATCTATGGTAAAGTGCATTATAAACTTTACAGTGCTATACAAATGTTAAGAGTCATCATCAAGACATACAGCAATTTACACAAACTGCTCACAATTTAGGCCAAATTACAATGCAGGCAAATAATGACAAAGCATACCATTAACTATGTGTCAGACAATTTGTTGGTGCAAGTTTTATTTGATGACAAAACTAAACTGCTTATGTCTGTAAAGCATTTTTTGTGTGTTTTGCCCAAAGAGCGTGGTTGTCTTCTCACAGCTTTAAAAATTAGGAATGTTATTTCTCTTAATCCATCTCAGTGAGTGAAACTTGTTTTTAGCAAATTATGCAGTGAGTCAGTAGTGAACATGGGCTATGAGAGGAAGTCTCTGAATTTTGAGACTATTATGTAGCACAGCAGGTTCATGTGCCTCGGGGGATAATTGAAACTCCAAACTGGGGAGGTAAAGGCACCAACTGTACATTTGATGTTTTGCTATTAATAAACTTGAGTAATGAGTAATTTTGAGACATGTCTCTCAACTTCTTTTTCTCCTTAAGCTGTCAGTCACATTTTTTTTAATTGGGAAATTGTTTCTGGCAAACATAAGATATTGAATTGTTCATTCTTTTAGGGAATAATGCCTAATTTTGCTTCTGAGAAGTGTGTGTTTTGAAATTTTGCCTGTGAGGAGGAAGGAGAATAAACTACTTTTGTTATTGTTTTATTTATAATTTAGGGGGAAATAGGCATGTCCTTTAGATAGTAGAGGTCAAATGACATATTGGTACATAATAAATATGAAAATACCAAAAAAACTAAACAAAACACCATTTCTGCAATATAAGGGCAAGCAGTTTCTAAAAGGCACATAGTTTATAGTTTTCTAGTTATAATCTTTGACTCTGTACTCAGTCAAGCTAGATTTGAACTTAGAGTTGCCACTTCTTAGGTGTGAAATCTAATTCTCCTCTAAATCTTTTTGTTTTTCATCTAGAAAATGAAAATATTAATAGTGCCTACTACCCAGAGTTGTTTAGAGAATTAAATGATACCATACACTGGAAGTGTGTGGCACATAATATTCTCAAAGATGGTGGACTCCTATTATTATCATCGCAGAAGTTGTTTTACACTCTAAGCCCCCCAAATTATTTTAGAGACATGAAGCAGAGTTAGAATTTTTGTTCAGACAATGGCAACCCCTTTTTGAAGTAAAAGTAGAATAGAGCAGAGGAAGTATAAAACTTGGAAGTCCAGAGACTTTGGTCTTAGTCTCACTTCTATGATTAGCTGGTTGTGTATGATTTTAAGCATACTGACTCAATTCCTAATCTTCCCACTTTCCCCCACATTTTCCTAAAAGTAGTGAATACACTAAAGAAAGCAACAAAACCACAGTGAGTGAATAGCTATAGACGGTGTCTAGGCCCTCCTTCCAGTTAAAGTGTTTAGTGAAATATACCTGTGGGTTTGGAGATATAACTTCTGTCCTGGTTGGGTCTTTAATTATGTCTGGAAACTCTTTTACAAAACCTTGGTTACCTCCTTTGGTTTTTCACTACGATTTTTCTAAACATACTTCATTTTATTCAGTCATCAATTCTCCTCTCACCCTTTCCCCCATCCCCTCATCAGAAGTCCTTGCCACCAATTTCTTTGGGAAAATAACTATAGAACATAGTTTCTGAATCATATTCCCTCTGGTCTGAAATGTGTGCATTCTCTTAACTTTTGTTTTCTCTTTCTATTTTGCCTGTTCAAAAGAAAATATTGACATTTTCTTTCTAAAGCTGATACCCCTATCTATATCCGCAACTTTTTCTCCTTATAGCATTGCTCCATCGATTATTCTGTCTGTTGGATATTTCAACCATTCTCCATTGGCTTTTTCCCTTGATCCTACAAACATGTTAAAATATCTACTACCTTAAAAAATTCAGAATAAACCCTTTTCTCACCCCTGTTCTCTCCAAAGTCACAATCTCTCACTCTCCCCTCCTTCTTATCCAGATTTCTTGAAAAACTCAATACTTTGTTTCTGTATAGTTTTCTCCCTTTATTTCCTTAAACAACTGCATTCCAGCTTCTGCTTCAAGGACTTAATTGAAATGGCTTTTTCATAGGTTATAACAACTTCTAATCAATAAGTTCATTAGCTTGCACTTTTCTTATCTGAACTTAATGCATTTTATGCTATTGAATAAATATTTCTGTGAAACCATATCTTCTCTTGCATTTGGTGACATCACTCTCTCTTAGCTTTTTTCCTGTGTTTCATTCCTATGTCTTCAACAATCATGTCCTCTTTTGATTCATGTTCCCTCGTTCAATTATCTAAATAAGAATTTTTAAGGTGTACCTTTTACCATTTTTCTCCTTGTCCTGTTCACTATCCATGGCCAATCTAATTAATTCTTCTAGTTTCAAACTATCTCCCTTTTATTTGAACCATGCTTAAAGTTTTGGCTATAATTTTAAGTGCTTACAAGCTCCGGGTTTGACTTTCTTTTATATTCCTATGCTAAAACCAATTATAAATGTATACAAAATTCAAATTGCTATATTTCCTCCAAGGTTGCTTCCTTGATGTTCTTCACCCAAAGGAAAATCTAGATATGTTAATTCCCTTCTTGAAAATCCCCACCACCTTAAAATTTGTACATGGTCTGGGTAAGGACTGTTCTCCTGGGTGCTCAGCTAGATTGTTTCCCAGTATCACTTTCAGGTAGATGGATCCTTCTACTTTAGTTCTAGAAAATGGAATATGGGTAAAGAGAAGTGTCCAGCAGCTAAAACTGACCCTGAGAAGCCTCTGCACTATCTTCTACTACCTCTTTTTTTCCCTCCCTATGCTGAGTAGATAACTGATGTTCAAGGAGTTGAAGACGGCAAAGTCGGCTTCAGTCTGAGCCCCAGAATAATTGTGTAGAGTAGAAGATTCTAAACAAAAACACTCAGTTACATGAATGTAACAAGTACAATGAATAGACTTGTATATGTTAAGCTATTCATTTTCCAGGGATAATCTGCGATGAGCTTTGACAATCACCCAAACTTTGTCAAAACATATGTAAACTACTGTAATTTACATTTCCAGTGTGCTGTCTGTCTCTCTACCTTATGTAATCAGTACTTAATTCAAACATACTTGTATCCTTTCCTAGTCATATCATGTTATTTTATATCTTTTACCTTCACATGTGGCATACTACTGCTACATAGAAGTCTTTTTCAGTTCTTTTTCATATTGCATTCGCTTATCTATTTTTTCCATACATAACTGAAATGTATGCTTATCTGTGAAACTATTCCTAATTATCTAGATAAATTTCTCCCTTGTTTATGTCCCCATAACTCTTTATTACATAATTTTATCACATGAATCAAAACTTTTTAGCTTTTAGCATCCTCACGAAATTTTGAATGCATTTTAAGAAGGAACATTATTTTTGATTTTGAGTATATTGTACACTCAGGTATGTTTAGGTACTCAAATAATTGAAAGAATAATAACCAAAGAGTCATATTTTAAAAATTTAAGTTCCAGGAATCCAATAGTTTGTATTTGCTTTGCAATATTTCTACTAGAAAGAGTTTGTGCTTGCTTTGCAATATTTCTACTAGAAAGAGCTCTATATATTTTACATTTACAAAATAAACATAAGATTAACATGTCATAGGGTTACTTTGAGATCATATAAAACAACATAAATAAATAATTATTAAATGTTATTTTTAAATTTTCTAAGAAACCAAGTTTATTCTTGAGATTAAGAAAACACAGGATATATATGTGATATAATGTGACTGTAATGCATAATATTCAAAAGGTGATGTGAAAAAATAAGAACATAACTGTACATTTACAGAAAGGGACTGGTTGTGCCACACTTGTGGAAAATAGAGATCAGTATCTAAAAGGCTCAGGAGAATTTACAAAAAGAAATAAGAAAAGCTGTGAGGTGATGAAATAGCTTAGCATCTGCTAAAAATTACACAGGAAAGATTCCTGGGCCTAAAGGAGAAGAGAGCAAAAAGGTCTTGAGAATGAAATAGAAAAAAAAAGTCAAGGTAAATTTCAAGAGGTGGTGAAGAGAAAAATATAGTTACTAGTCTTGAACAAGGAGTAGAATATGAAAATTCTTCTGGAGCAGGAACAGGAGGAAAGATGTGCTTTACAAAATTCAACCTTGACTGTAGTTCACAGAGAAAATAAAATGGAGGTGGAATAGCAAACCTTACAGGAAAGGCCAAAGAGAATTTAAAGAGTGGGCTCATACTTTAGGAACTTTAGTCTGAAATTAAATAGGCCTGCGGGAGTTGATAAGCAAAAAAGGAACAAAAACAACTCCAAAATTAGAAGGAAGCTAAAATCATACAAATATTTGGAGTGACCCATTCTCTCACAAAATACCATACAGAATGTAGTACAGTAGTTTGTAAGGGAATGGAAGACTATAGAAGTTTACAGTTGTAATTTACAGAGCTCTGAATACATACATAAAAATCAGTGGGGGTATGTTTTGTTTTGTTTTGTTTTCTACAGTTAGGCTAACTTGATGATACTTGCAACAGTCAGTGAGAGAAGAAAGAGCAATACAGGTAAATGTATTGCTTAAAACAAAATATAGATATTTAAGAGATGTGGGTCCTAAGTAGGAAGATGTAAAGTAGGTAATATAAAAACCAGAATTATAAATGTATATAAAAGAGTAACCACCTTTAAAGATAAAGCATCTTTGGTGTTGAACAATAAGGACACATGATTACAGGGAGGGAAACCTCACACATTGAGGCCTGTTGCGGGGTGGGGCCTAGGGAAGAAATAGCATGGGGTTAGGGGAAAGGGGAGGGATGGCATTAGGTGAAATACCTAATGTAGATGACAGGGTGATGGATGCAACAAACCACCATGGCACGTGTACACCTACATAACAAACCTGCACATTCTGCACATGTACCCCAGAACTTAAAGTATAATTAAAAAATTAAAAAATAAAGCATCTTCCCTGGATCTGGTTGAAGAACAGTGTGAGAAGAATATTAACTAAGTCTCTGGGGTAGGAAATGTGTACTTGGAGGATAACTGGCCAAAATGAAAGAAAATGGGTTTCAAACAAAAGAACGGTACCAGACAAATTGGCTGCTTTCATATTAATTAAGTTAAAAATACTTCTTTTTATAGCAAAAAGCAAAATCAATTCTTCCAAAGCTGATGTTTGGTTGAATACAAGGGGGATAGGCTAATTGCTGTTGTTAAAATAGTAAAGCAATGATGGAGGGGATGAAAATGAAAGCAGTATTTTCTTTTTAAAATGGCAAGAAAGGTTGGGTCATGTTACAAACTGATAATAAGAATTATCTCAAGGAAAGAGCAATGCCTAAGGCTCAAATAAAGCTAAATGTGATCATTAGAGAAAAAATTCATATTGTTAGAGCCTGTATTACGGAGGTGGCATAGAGCAACTATCTGTAAAAGACTTGCTAAATCTAAAGGCTGAATCTGCTAGAACTCCCAGTAGAGCATAAGCTCCATGGTAACAGCATCTTGGACTTCACTGGTATTACTCAATGCTGTATCCCTGGAGTCTAGAACTGTGCCTACCACATAGCAATTACTCAATACATACACCTGGTACTGAACAGTATAATTTAGGTATTTAACTTAAATTTAAATTTAACCTAAATTTAAAGGTGGGTAGGTGGCACACTCAGTGGATGAGTTTCTCTGCAGTTCACAATTTCATCTTGGACAACCATCTGATAATTTCTAAACTATCTCATAGAAGCCACCTCAGCATTACTTTAAGTACCCATTGGTACTTGAGAGTAGTAATATGGTGAACAGGACAAAAGTCCTGTTTTCCAGAACCTCAGAGTATACACAGGGGAAATAGAGAAGTCAACAGTGTTAGTGATGCATTAGAAGAATCTACATATCTAAATGGAAATCGACAATAGAATGGCCTAGACTTTCTTGTTTGTGATGCAGGTAGAATTTTTAAAAGACTCACAGAGGAATTGAGAACTCAGATGATAAAAATTACTGCTTTATTTCTGGGTAGTATTTAATGGTCATGGGATTGTTAGAAAGAGAAACATACAACATACAAACATGAGATCATGCTGCAACTTTAAAAGAATTAACTTCCATTAGCCCAATTTATTTTAGCTGTAAAATAGAAAAATATATATTACCTACTTCAAATAATTTGGGGAAGGATTACATAAAAAGAATTGCATACACACACACACACATACCTACAACATGGCTTATCAATATGGAACAAATATTTCCTCCCATCCTTGCTAAGCACCCACTATATGCAAGAAATTCTGCTTAAAACAGGAACACAATATTGAGGAAAACAGATTTGTTTTCTTCCCTGTTTGAACTTATGGAATAGTGTGAAAATGATTATGTTCATAGATATCAACCATGATACAGCCTATGCTAGAAGAAAATAGCGAACCGAGAAGATGCAAGGTAGAGACTGACTTCTTCTGGAGGATCAGAGAGGTCTTTCCTGAGAAAGTAGAACTGAAGCCAAGATCTGATGGTGAAGAAGGCATCACCTGGTTGAAGAGGGGTGCATGAAAGAACATCCCAGGCAGCGCATAAAGGTCCAGAGTGAGAGGAAAACTTGAGATTTGGGAGGAATAATTGAAGGCCAGTGGGGCTGTAACACAGAGAACAAAGAGGAAGTAATGAAATGAGGCTGAGGAGGCATAGGCCAGACATGGCTGGTAAGTTTCCCTGCCATTCCTGATCTGACATTGGCCAATCTGTTTAATGATTTCTGAACTGTCTTGTACAAGTGATCTCATGTTAATTCCATCGAAACATTCTTATTCTTTGGGATGCTTTATTCCATTTTGGACCTAGATGCTATTCTTCACTTGCAATGGCTTTCACTACCCTTCTTATGCTAACACCACTTTTCCTTCAAAACTCAGTTAAGTGCCTCGCCTCATGTTTCAGTCTCATTTAAATGCTTGCCTTTCCCCAGCAAGACCCTTGCATATTTTACCTAAAGACTACATCCCATTGCACTGAGATTAGTAAGTCCATTCCCTGTTAGACTCTAAGTTTCTTGAGGAAAGAGAATGTTTCCTGTAACTTGTAACTTGTGTTCTCACAATACCTGGAACAAGGTAGTCTTTCAGTTAAAGGAGGTTGGATAAATTTAAGAATGCATGAATGTTTTGCCATCTACTTTATTTTGTGTTGAATAGAGAGCATTGTAAATAGGTTCATAGGTGCTTTACAATGAGAAAGACAGCTTCCAATAACCAATAAGACATCAGAATGGTGCCTGTGCTAATTTTGTTCCCTGTTTCCTATGCAGAGAAAATAAAAATCATTTGGGAAAATTTCCATCATTTGAATATCGTGTAAATAACTATAGAAAGTCAAAGAAGTTATTAAAAGATTGCCTTTAAATTTTCATATTGAAGCCAAGGAACCATAATATAAGCAGATTTTTAAAATCCTGTTGAACGCCAGGGCACTCCTTTGGAACCCTTTATCTAAAGAACTCAAGGGCAGGGCCAGGCAACTCCTTGTTTACTGTAGAACCCTTTTGGTCATTGGTCATTTAGAACCAGGTGTTTCATGGTTATGATAATGGCATATTGACAGAGATACAGGCCAGTTCTGTTGCATTACCCCCAACCTTCACACCTGCACAGAACACTTCACACAAATATTGTCTCACTTACAATTAAAGTATGCTGATTTTTTTTTTGCCACTCCTTTAAGAAAAGATCGTTTGGAAATCATAATTACTCCTGCATTTCAGCTGGAAATAACGTGATGAATTTATAACCTGGGACCACATGAAAAATTTAAAAAAAAAATAAGAAAGTGTACCTATTCTTTGTTAGTTATGATGTGAAGAAATTCCTGTGAAAAATCAAGGCGTGTTTGGAAACAGTATCCAATATAACAGGATTAATTGGGAACAATTTAAGTATATAACAATAGGGGAAGATACATAAACAAGATACGCAGATTGGTGATCCTATTCATTGACAGCAATGGCTATAAGGAATTCCTATGTCGTATTAAATGAAAAGGATACACACACAAACGTGCACACACACATACACATTGGTTCACTCATTCAATAAGTCTATATTACATTCTGTGTGCCTTCTCTATGCTTATGGTAGCTGATAGGAATCAGGAGTAAGACAGACAAACACGAACCCAGCAGCATGGTGCTCTTGGACCAGCAGTATCAGCATCACCTGAGACCTTGTCAGGTGTGCAACACTTTGGACCCCATCCAAGCTCTGCTATATCAGAAACTTTGGAGATGGGGCTGAGTAACCTGTGTTTTAGCCAGTCTTCCCATGATTTTAAAGCAAGCTCAACTTTGAGAATCACATTGGTCTATCAGAGAAGACAAATATTAAACAAAGTTGTATATGATAATTACGTAAAGTGTCATAACAGACGGATGAGAAATTGTAAGAGGAGAGGATGTAAAGTCTTTGCCACTTTGGGGATTCAGAGAAAGTGCCCCTGAAAAACTGCTGGAATAAAAGTGGGCCATTAAATAGAAGAATGGATAACAGTATATATGTAGTAAAGCAAGGATAATAAAGTGTTAATGGTAGGATCTAGGTAGTAGGTATATATGTTAATGTACAATCTTTCATCTTTTGGAAATTGATATAATAATATGTCAAGGAAATTAGAATGAGCTTTGAGGAAGATTAGAAGTGGTAGAATGGTGAATAAATAATGAGAAAGAGTGAAGGCATTCCTTGTTTTGTTTGTTTGTTTTTTGAGACAAGGTTTTATTCTGTTGTGCAGGCTATAGTGCAGTGGCACAATTACAGCTCACTGTAGCCTTGACCTCCCAAGCTCAAGCAGTCCTCCCACTTGAGCCTCCTCAGTAGCCTGGATTACAGAGGTGTGCCACCACTCCTGGCTGATTATTTATTTATTTATTTACTTACCTACTTATTTTTGTGGAGATGGGGTCAGGGTCTTGCTTTGTTGCCCACGCTGGTCTTGAACTCCTGGGTGTGAGCATACGCCCATCTCAGCCTCCCAAAGTGCTGGGATTACAGGCTTGAGCCACTGCATTCTTGATATAGCGAAGAACATGTTCCAAGCTACTGAAATTCTCATTCATCTTTCATTCAAGTTTTTTTAAATTTATACAGATTCAGTGGGTACTAATGTACTTTTTTCCATGAATATATTGAGCAGTGGTGATGTCTGGACATTTAATGTAGACATCACCTGAATAGTGTACATTGTACCCATTGAGTAATTTCTCATCACTCAACCCCTTCCCACCCTCCACCCTTTCGAGGCTCCAATGTCTGTTATCCCTCTGTATGACCATGATGTGTACACATTATTTAGCTCCCACTTATAAGTGAGAACATGCAGTATTTTACTTTATGTTTCTAAATTATTTCACATAAAATAGTAGTCTCCAGTTCCATCCATGTTGTTGCAACACAAATGATTACATTTTTAATGTCTGAGTAGTATTTTATTGTGTGTGTATGTAATGTATCACATATTTATCGAGTAATTGGTTGGTGAACACTTAGGTTGGTTGCATGACTTTCTTATTACGAATAGTGCTGCAATAATCATAGGAATGCAGGTGTTTCTGTTTTTTGGGTTTTGTTTGTTTGTTTGTTTGGAGACAATGTCTCACTTTGTTACCCAGGCTGGAGTGCAATGGTATGATCTTGGCTCATTGAAAGCTCTGCCTCCCAAGTTCAAGCAATTCTCTTACCTCTTTCTCCTGAGGATCTGGGATTACAGGCTTGCACCACCACACCCAGCTAATTTTGTATTTTTAATAGAGATGAGGTTTCACCATGTTAGCCAAGCTGGCCTTGAACTCCTGGCCTCAAACTCCCAACCTCCAGTGACCTGCCCACCTTGGCCTCCCAAAGTCCTGGGATTACAGGTGTGAGCCACTGAACTGGGCCACAGGAGTCTTTTTTTTAATAGTGATTTATTTTCCTTCAGATAGATATCCAGTAGCAGGATGGTTGGATCTGAAGGAGATAGAGACACAACAAACCCTTCAAAAAATCAATAAATCCAGGAGCTGGTTTTTTGAAAATATCAACAAAATAGATAGACCATTAGCCAGATTAATAAAAAAGAGAGAAGAATCAAATACATGCAATAAAAAATGATAAAGGGGATATCACCACCGATTCCACAGAAATAAATACTACAATTGGAGATTACTACAAACACTTCTATGCACATAAACCAGTAAATCTAGAAGAAATAGATAAATTCCTGGACACTTACACCCTCCCAAGACTAAACCAGGGAGAAGTTGAATCCCAGAATAGACCAATAACAAGGTCTGAAGTTAAGGCAACAATTAATAGCCTACCAACCAATAAAACTCCAGGACCAGAGGGGTTCACAGCTGAATTCTACCAGAGGTACAAAGAGGAGCTGGTACCATTCCTTCTGAAACTATTCCAAACAATACAAAAAGAAGGAATCCTCCCCAACTCATTTTATGAGACCAACATCATTCTGATACCAAAACCCGGCAGAGACTCAACAAAAGAAGAAAACTTCAGGCCAATCTCCATGATGAACACAGATGCAGAAATCTTCAATAAAATACTGGCAAGCTGATTGCAACAGCACATCAAAAAGCTTATCCATCATGATCAAATCAGCTTCATCACTGGGATGCAAGGCTGGTTCAACATACACAAATCTATAAATGTAATCCACCACATAAACAGAACCAAAGACAAAAACCGTATGATTATCTCAATAGATGCAAGAAGTCCTTCAACAAAATTCAACAGCCTTTTATGCTAAAAAAACTCTCAATAAAGTAGGCTCTATGGAACATATCTCAGAAGAGTAAAAGTTAGTTATGACAAACTGACAGCCAACATACTGAATGGGGAAAAACTGGAAGCGTACCCTTTGAAAATTGGTACAAGACAAGGGTGCACTTTCTCACCACTCCTATTCAACATAGTATTAGAAGTTCTGGCCAGAGTAATCAGGCAAGAAAAAGAAATAAAAAGTATTCAATTACGAAAAGAGGAAGTCAAATTGTCTCTATTTGCAGATGATATTATTGTATATTTAGAAGACCACATTGTCTCAGCCCAAAATCTCCTTAAGCTGATAAGCAACTTCAGCAAAGTCTCAAGATACAAAATCAGTGTGCAAATATCACAAGCATTCCCATACACCAATAACAGGCAGAGAGCCAAATCATGAGTGAACTCCCATTCACAACTGATACAAAGAAAGTAGATACCTAGGAATACAACTAACAAGGGATGTAAAGGACCTCTTCAAAGAGAACTACAAACCACTGCTCAAGGAAATAAGAGAAGACACAAACAGATGGAAAAAAATGTTCCATGTTTATGGTTAGGAAGAATCAATATTGTGAAGATGGTGCTAGTGCCCAAAGTAATTTATAGATTCAATGCTATCGCTATCAAGCTACTATTGACCTTCTTCAAAGAACTGGAAAAAATGACCTTACACTTCATATAGACCCAAAAAAGAGTCTGCATAGCCAAGATAATCCTAAGGGGGGAAAAAAAATAAAGCTGGAGGTATCACGCTACCTGACTTCAAACTGTGCTATAGTATAGTAATCAAAAGGCTACGGTAATCAAAACAGCATGGTATTGGTACCAAAACAGATATAGACCAATGGAACAGAGCAGAGGCCTCAGAAGTAATGCCCCTATCTACAACCATCCGATCTTTGACAAACCTGACCAAAAAAAAAAAAAAAAAAAGCAATGGGGAAAGGAGTCCCTATTTAATAAATGGTGTGGGGAAAACTGGCTAGCCATGTGCAGAAAGCAGAAACTGGACCCCTTCCTGACACCTTATACAAAAATTAACTCCAGATGGATTAAAGATTTAAACATAAGACCTAACACCATAAAAACCCTAGAAGAAAACCTAGGCAATACCATTCAGGACATAGG
>CAUYQU010052000.1:0-46388 GCA_963574635.1 Cheracebus regulus
TGGCACAATGCTAAAACAAAAATTTAGAGTTGAAACACCTTCAATATATGTTAGTGTCACATTAAGAAAGTAACTTGATCTAATCTCAGTTTCCATAGTCTTAAAACAGAGATAATACCTTCCTCCTAGGGTTGTCTTAAAAATTCAATGACATAACAAAATTAAATTGCCTCACATATGCTAGGAAATCAATTACTGTGGATCCTTTTCCCCATCTGCTTCTATCCATTCTTACCAACAACTTTTATTACATTATCCCTGTTAACACATTTTATATTGACTCATTCTAGTGAAAAAGTTGAACTGCAAATAAGAGATACAGA
This sequence comes from Cheracebus regulus, assembly GCA_963574635.1. Taxonomy (NCBI): domain Eukaryota; kingdom Metazoa; phylum Chordata; class Mammalia; order Primates; family Pitheciidae; genus Cheracebus; species Cheracebus regulus. The sequence continues at coordinate 324 of CAUYQU010052000.1, forward strand.
AGTTGAGAAATTCAGGGAATTGATATAGAGGCTCGCCAAATTAATTTTCCTTTGTAGATGCCACTCTGCACTGAGCTAATATTTATAGCACCTTGTCTCTGGGGTACCACAGAAGCATATTGTGACCGTAAGAGAGAGTGGTGACTTTCAGTTCAGCACACCTGTCATGTCATTTTGCAAGTAGGCTTCTTTCCAAAACTTGAAGTATAATAATATGTCATTTTTGTTAAAGAAGTAAGTTTTCTTCAGACCATTCTATTCAAAGTAAAAAAAAGATATAGAATTTCAATATTCAGAAAGGTAGAATAAAATGGAAGAAAGTTGTCAGAGAAATAAATGGTGGGAAATATATAGCATTTGAATGAAATTGACAGTGCTTATAGTAGCATGAAGAAGTCCTTAAAATAAGTAACAGAAAAAATAGTTAATGTAATATTATTTATACTTTCAATAATGAGTGTAAGGTGTCTTACAGTATCATAATTATATAAAACAGGATTTTACACATTAAACAGGGCAATTGTAACAAAAAAAAAGCAATAGTAGACACCTTTGTTCTGCAGTTTAAGGGCAAAAAAAAAAAATCAAATTAAAGTCAATAGGCAAAAAAAAATCAAATTAAAGTATATTTCAGGAATTACCTGGCCAAGTACTAGAAGCTATGGTATGAAAAACTATTTTAATAGATATCCCATGAACATCAGAACTATCAAAAAATAATTTTATGTTTGTTTTCAAGGTTTAGTAAAGCTTTCATTCAAGTCAAAATATGTGATGTAATTGGCTGAATTCTTAATTATATTAAGACTTTTATTCAGTGTGATAGTTGTATTGTGATTAGACATTATTTTACAAGCCCTCCTCTTTCAGAAATAATATTTTGAATTTGCTTTAAAATAATCCAATTTTTTAATGATACAGGTAAAAGTATAGATATAACTAGATAGCATATTAGTGGATTATTGTTCAAGCAGTGTGATTGGTACACAGGACTTCTCTCTACTGTCTTATGTATTTGAAAATTTCTATAATAAGCCTCAGATGACATGTGATATCAAATTCACAAATATTAATAAATGGATCTTCTATTTCATGCCATGTGAAAAAGTGATTTTCTTTTTCTCATTACATGAATTCACTCTAATTCAGATTCTTTAGGATCAAATCCCAAACTCTGTTATTTAGTATCTGTGTTATATTAGCAAGGTCAATTATTCACTTTGTGCCTTGATTTTCTCTTCCTTAAAAATCATTATAAGGTTGATATGAAGATTAAATTAGTTCATCCCATTTGAATGCTTAGAATCATTTTTAGAACACTGTAAATACTCAGTATTTGTTTGATATTTTTGTTGTGTAATAGAAATAGTTATCTTTGGTCTCCAGCTGCATTACTCAGCCAAGGAATTCACCCGATTTTGTCCTGGATTATTAGGCTTGCAATAAGCGATTTGCCTGTCTTGATAAATCTCATATGGTTGACTCATGTCCTGTTCTATTTAACAGTAATAAGAAATACATGTATTATAGTTTTTAAATTATCAAGCTTAATGCTTATAATACTGACAAAAGATGAAAATTTAGGCAGATTGAGAAAAGCAAAAGGTACTGTTTAAAACATAATGATAAATTAATAAACATAAAGTTAATGATAAATCCTAATACTACAGGGTACTTTTAAAACCAGCAGAACACATAAGAATGAACAAATCAAGAGAATATACATGAAGAAGCATGATATGACATACAAAATAGTTAAGGAATACTTTAAATGGGTGCCTATGAACTTAAGTGGTTCAAATCAATGTGCCCATAATAGTAACTTCAATATTTGGAATAAGTGATAATAGACAGTGGTGAGGACTGCAGCAAACTGAATCTAAAAGTACCTGCTGAATCCAAGGATATTCAAATTTAATTATTTTAAATCCAAAATGAGCCAGCACACAATTGGACCAAACACAGCTCATTAGTCACTACTACTTTATAATTTCTGCCTTAGACCAGTATATTGATAGAAAATCAACTGAGTTCCATGAAATTCAAAAGTGTCTTTCAAGGATAAAATAGCTAAATTTTTTCTTCATGGATTCTGAATTTACTCACATGAACTACTCCCTTGGTATTTCTTGCTTTGAATATTTTAATGGGTACCTAATTAGTTTCTATGCTTATGGTCTCATAGGCTTCCAGTCTGTTCCAATACAGCCCCAGTATGCTCATGTTTAGATCCCTCATCTGTTTATATCAATTTGCTTTAAATCCTGAGCACACTGATAGAACATTTCAAAAAATGTCATTTCCAAATAGTCTAGTTATTTATCGAGCATTTCCCACACCTGTTCTCATCCTTCCAAACACAGTGAAGAACTTAATCTGGCAATGTATCAGTCTAGCTCATACCTGGATGCTTTATATGCTGATTCCCCACTTTTTTTTTCCATCTACTGGGTTACTTTCTAGATTTATTCAACATCCAATTCAAATGTCATATTCATCTGAGCTCATACCTGGATGCTTTATATGCTGATCCCCCCCTTTTTTTTCACCTACTGGGTTACTTTCTATATTTATTCAACATCCAATTCAAATGTCACATTCATCTGACCCCTGTCTTGTCCGAGATAGGAACTTCTCCTAAGTGCTCCTACCCTTCCCTATTAGATTGCAGAGGAAAATGACCGTCTTTTGTTTTTGTTTGTTTGTTTGAGATGGAGTCTTGCTCTGTTGCCCAGGCTGCAGTGCAGTGGCCTGATCTTGGCTCAATGCAATACCCGCCTCCCGGGTTCACGTGATTATCCTGCCTCAGCCTCCAGAGTAGCTGGAATTACAGGCATGGGCCACCACACCCAGCTAATTTTTGTGTTTTTAGTACAGATGGGGTGTTACCGTGTTGGTCAGGCTGATCTCGAACTCCTGACCTCAGGTGATCCGCCCACCTTGGCCTCCCAAAGTGATGGGATTACATGAGTGAGCTACCACGCCCGACTGTGACCATCTTTCATTTCTGTATTCAAAGGGTTGTTCATAATATCTGACATATAGCATGTACTCAATGCATTTTTCTTGAATGAATACATTCATTAATGAATGCTAATCCAAAACATGTCTACTCTATTCTATGTGCAATTTTCTTTTGCTAAATTGTGCTAATCACATGATATGGTTATCATTTTTACTTGAACACATAGATAGTATCTCCTAGACCTGACCTAGTATAAAACTGTAAAAGAAGAAACTACTGATTCTACCTCATTGGAAACAAGACCACTACTGGCAAATTGAATATTGATTGCCTGGATCTATAAAATGCCAAAGTTGGAGTGAAAGGTTTTATGTAGAAATTTTTATCTGAGAACAAAGAATATGTCTGGTTAAAGTATCTATTAACTTTTAAAAATCTATGATAAAAATCACTAAGAAATTTTTTCCCAAAAAGCAATGATATATCATTTCATAGGTGTATTATTAAATTTTTCCATAATAAGCTTTCAATTATATTTCCTTAAAAGTTTATTCCCCAGATTATTTTACATATACTTTTCTATTATTTTAGATACTATCTATATGCTCAAGTAAAAATAATCATATTGTTTCCAATGAGGTAGAATCAGTAGTTTCTTCTTTTACAGTTTTATACTTGGTCAGGGCTAGGAGATACTACCTGTGTGCTCAAGTAAAAATGATAATCATATCATGTGGTTAACAAATGCAAATCAGTTTTTTAAAATTCCGCAAGAAATATATTTAAAAAACTGTTTAAGTTACTCATTGCCATTTCAGGTTGAATTCAGAAGTACCTCAAACATATTGAGGATCAAGAAGAATGCAGAATTGTCTAGGCTTACAATGTCAATGACCCCTGGGCCATCACTTACCTTTGTATCTTCATGGAAACTAATTTTTTCTCCATGTCTAGAAAATGAATCATGGGAAGACTTATTGGGTTCCCATGGAGATCAGGAAATCCATATTAATCTTTTCCTTTGAATAATAGCCAAATATATGATTTCTCTTCTTGTTTAAAAGGTAAATGAGCATCCATGAGTCTTACAGAAATATAAAATGATTATGAGCTTAAAAATGAAAACTAGTAAAAACAACTAAAGATGGAATAGTATACTACAGATAACTCATGATTATGGAGTTTTTAAATTCAAAGACAATAAAAAATCAGCTATGGATTCTGCCTAAAACCCAACTAGCTGAAAAATTAGCATACAGACTAACAAGTAGACATTGATAGTCCAGATGATAATAGAGAAGTTACCATGTATACAGGAATAAAGAAGTTTTTATCATGATTTCCTCAAACTATCAGAAGATGTGTTAGATTATTCTTCATTAGATTAGTTCTAGAAAATAAACATGTCTTTAGAAGAGAAGGAACAAATAGTTAATTTTCTGGAATGTACAGACTTTTATCCTTAAGTTTTCTTTTCTGCTCTGATAACTTATGTTACATTGAACTTTCTAACCCTCATCTTTAAAACCCTAAATAAGAGACATTGCATGGTTGACAAGTTACCTGTTTGGGTGTTAGAAAACATAGAATAGATTAACTCATTTAATTATATATTGTAATTGACATCTATTGATTGCCAGCCGTACAACTACAACTTTTACTGATATTACTTCCATCTTTCATTGAAAACTGCTTCATATACATCTTCAGTTCATGTAGTCTCATAGATCTAGCTCCATCTCAGGCTATGTGAGTGGACGTATGTGTCAGCCATAGCCAGTTAGGGAACTACATACATATCCTAACCCAATCTAACATGAATATACTATCCAGGAAAGAAAAATAAAAATTAAATACTTTATGGTAAATATTGAAAAAGGTTAACCATGGAGGTGTTCTATAGGTTATGTATGTATTGTCAGCACATTAGTGCTCAGAGGAAGAAATTAGAATGAAAGTCATATGATACCTATCCTGTGTTCATTATGTGCATACTCCAAAATTCTCAATATAAGTCCTGATTTTTGTTGGATAAGCTTAGGCCACAGTTTAAAGACATGGTGTAATCTACCTGTCTTGAATCACATGGGCAAGTGGTGGTAATCAGGAACAGATGGGAAGTAAGAAAAGGCAGAATAATGGGAAAATAGCCAGCAAGTGTCTACTACACTCACAGAGTTAGGCGTTTCTTTCCTCTGTGTTCCTAAGGCACCCTGTGATAATGTGTCACAGAAAACACATAGTATTATAACACTGTGGTTACAGCTTCCTCCAGTAAGCTGTGAACTTCTTGCTGGAATGATATTATCTTCATGTAACTAACACCTAGCACAGTAGCTGACACAGAGCAGAAGGGGCATAAATATGTATTGCTATTAAATCATACATTTTAGAATTGGAAACGTTCAGTTTATTCAGTGCCTTATTTTCTAGGTGTGAATATAGAGACATCAGAGGTAAAATTATGACCCTGAAGCCACAGTTCATTGCAGAGGGGAAATTAGAAGCAAGTCACATTATCCATAATTCTGTATTCATTAACCATTACCCTTAAATGCCTACTAATTTTTCTCATTTTCCCAAGTAAATGATTTCTACAAAGGTCACCACTGGGATTTACATACTTTTCAACCTAATGGTAGACTGGTAGTTTGGCAATAAAATAATACCTTTACAAAGAAGTCTTCTGGGAAATAACTTATCCTAAAGAAAGAGTACTGGCTCAGTAATAAAGTTGAATCACTAGGATGTAAATCACTTAGATTTTTTAATGTCCTGGCCCTTCATGTAAGTATGCCTTAGTTGAAATCAGACATTGAGAATCGATTGCATAACTTTTTATATAAAGTTTTTAACATTTTAGAGAATAATTAGAATGCAGTAAATTGCATATATTTACTTACAGGGTACAGTTACACAAGTTCTAACATAAAAACAACCATAAAACCATCACTATAATCAAGAAAATGAACATAGCCATGACCTTCAAATTTTTCTCATGTTTCATTATAATCATCCCTCATGTGTCTCTTCTATCTTCCGCAAGGCAACACTAATATGAATAATGTACTATGAATTAGTTTGCATTTTCTAGAATTTTTAAGTTTGCATTTTTAGACTCATACAAACAGAAGCAGACAGTATTTACTCTTTTTCTGGCCTTTGTCCAATTAGATAAATTTGATTCACCCATGTTTCTTCTATCGATATTTTCCTTCACTGCTCAGTAGTACCTTGTTTGTTGAATTTTCTTTGTCTTCTTTACGTATTTTGAAACTCTGGTACATACATATTTAGAATTTACATCTTCCTAGAGAATTGAACCCCATTTACTATAATGTAATGTCCATCCTTTTCGTAATATTACTTGTTCTGAAGGCTGCATTGTCTGACATAAACATAGTTGCCCACCTTTATTTTAATTTACATTTACATAGTATATTTTTTTTATCTTTTTAACTTTAAATTATGTATGCCTTCATATTTAAGGTAGGTTTCCTATATATACCTGGTCCATACTTTTTAAAAAAAAAAATCCAGTTTTACAACTTCTGTCTTTAAATTGGTAGGTTTAGACCCTGTCTACTTTAATGTAAATATTAATATAGTTGATTAAAATTTACCATTATCCTAGCTATTGCCTATTTTTTAAATTTGTACCTCCTTCTTCTGCCTCTCTAAAAATTAATTGAACATTTTTTAAGATTCAGTTTTACTCACAGTAATGGCTTGCTATTTATATCATTTCAAAAAATTGAGTTTGGCGGTTTTCCTAGGACTTACAATAGACTTCTTTAATTAATCAGACTCTACCTTCAAGTGATATTAAACCACTTCACTTGCAGTATAAGAACCTTACAACAAGATATTTATAATTTTTTCTCATCCTTTGTGCTATTCTCATTATTTTATTTTTACATGTTGGAGATAGGGTGTTTAAATTTTTACTAAATGATACAAGAGTTAATAACCATCTAAGTAAGGGATTAACATTCAAATAAACTGAATTAATAGAAAAGGCTTATTTTCAACTTTATGTATACATTTTTTCTAATAAATTTAATTTTCAATTTTTCTGGAAGAGGGTTAACTGAAAGAGGGAGAGAAATCTAATGATCATGTATTCTTTTCTTATGAATTTTTATTTTAAGGTTAATAATATACTGTTCATTCTATATGCATAATTTTTACAAGTATTAAGTTTTTATAGTGTTTTATTCAGTGCAAACTATTGCTAAATATTTGTACACATTTTGTCTCGTGGGTCCTAGTTGACAATATTGATTCCCATATTGAATAGCATTTTATATAATTTATTACATCATTGATATCCATTGTATTATTTCAGCAATCTTGTGAAATATATTATCATTTTCATTACATAGATTACAAATATGAGGCTCAAAGATATTAAGTGACAGACTTTATCAACAAATGAAAACATCAAATCGAAATCCCATCTCTGCACCTTACTGAATTTGAGACATGTATTACCCAAGTCATCTTTGTTCCATTGCTATACTGCTTATCCAATATCAGTTATGCAGCCAATCTAACCAAATTGGTTTTTTAAATCATAACAGGTTAGCAGCCTATCTGCATATGCTTAAAAAGATATCTAAGCATACTTGATTTACTGTATATATAGTGATACCTCTCTTCTTTCAATTCTTAGGGAATTAAGAATACCTCCAGAGAAGTCCCTATATCTCAAAAATTAGATAATTATGCTTTAACTAGATACAGTAAGATGGCTATGACTTATTGATGAATTTTTAGACCATACTGCCCCTTGCTTAGTGGTTTCAAGCAAACTGCGTAAAAATGCAACGAATATTTGATTTGATTGCAACATCAACTGTTAAACTGAAAATTATCTTATAGCATATTCACTGAGCATATAGTCAAATGAAAGTCTGTAAATTATTATAAATTACCCATCTCACTAGCATTTCAAATGAAGACATTCCATATATCATTTCAAAACAGGGGTTTGTAAATGACCTTGTCTATTAGTCCATTCTTTTATGGCTATATAAAAATACTTGAAACTCTATGGGGAAAAAAAGGTTTAGTTGGCACACAGTTCCACAACTGTACTGGAAGCATGCTGGGGGAGGCCTCAAGAAACTCAATCATGGCACAAGGTAAAGGGGAAGCAGCCATGTTTTACATGCCCAGAGAAGGAGGAAGAGAGTGAAGAAGGAGTTGCTACACACTTTTGAACAACCAGATCTCATGAGAACGCACTATCCCAAAAACAGCAAGGGAATAGTCTTCTTCATTATCTAATCACCTGCCACTAGGAGCCTCCTCCAACACTGGGAATAACCATTTGATGTAAGATTTGGGTGGGAAATATCAAAACCATGTCACCTTGCATGACATCTTCAGTGAATGATTCAAAAAGTATTGACATTACCAGAGATTTTACATTTTGATAGAAACAAGGACTTAGTTCAAAATTTGTATAATACTGTCTTTAATGACATCAGACTAACAATAAATCATGTGAAATTTAGAGGAATCTTTTTCTCATGGTAGAAAAATCACTTAAGAGAAAAGAAATTGTCAGTTTTAGAGGAATATGAACTGTTTCCATGGTTAAATCTATTTTGTTTCTCATAAATCTTAAAAGCTCTGCTGATAAAGTTCTTTTACAATGGTTCTATCAGATTATCTACTTTTAAAAATAAATCTTTTATTTCTCCTCAGTTGTGTGTTTAGAAACAAATATAAACTAAATCTCTGAATTAACTCAGCAGATTATGAGAATATGTTCTCTTGTGGTTTTCCAAATGTGATAATGAGTGTTTCTGCTTTAAAAGTCTTAGGTGTCCCAAAAATATTTTCAAAAAGCAAAATGATAAGTGAGTATCACTAGGAAAACAACAGCACCACTTACTCATGTACCCTCTAATAAAATAACTAATCCAATAAGAGAAGTTAAGGAAAAGGACTTAGATAAAATAGTCTTTAATGGATATATAACACTTGAAAATAGGCCATGCTATTCATTTTTTAAAGCTCAAAGGAATTTGTAATAAGTTATTTTTCTTGAGTGAAAAAGGCCTTGCTACCCATCTTACAAGGCAGAAAATTGCTTTGCTTTCAACCAATTGCCTAAATTGAGAAGTAGGTGGAAGAAGAAGAAGGAAAATTACAAAGGAAGGGGATATTATAAGAATGATAGAAGAATCCAGGCCTGGTTGCTCACGCCTGTAATCCTAGCACTTGGGGAGGCCCAGGTGGGCAGAAGAACTGAGGTCAGGAATTCAAGACCAGCTTGGCCAACATGGTGAAACCCCGTCTCTACTATAAATACAAAAATTAGCCAGGCGTGGTGACAGTCACCTGTAATCCCAGCTACTCGGGAAGTGGAAACAGGATAATCACTTGAACCCAGGAGGCAGAGGTCGCAGTGAGCTGAGATCGATCGTGCCATTGCACTCCAGCCTGGGCAACAAAGAGCCAAACTCCGTGTCAAAAAAAATGGAAAAAAAAAAGAATGATCAAATTAAAAAGGAGATACATAGAAAAAGGCAAGGAGAAACAGGAGAGAAAGAAAATTCTGATAACTTCTTAGGCTCTAGGCAATATTTGTATGCCCCGTCCCCTACATCATATTATACATCAAGATGTCTTTATATCCTTATTAAATATTTGGTCTGTGCAACCATCTAAAAGTATAGTAATCACAACCAACTAGATATAACCACTATTTTTGTAGCCTGTTAAAAGCATTAATCCATTCTGAATACTCGCCTTTCAGTATTTTACAGCCCATAATTTTTAAGTCTCCAATATATTTATACGTTATTGAAAAGCTAACAGGCCTGAGTAGCTGTGTTTATGGGAGGCAATGGATAATGCAGTCTTGCAAAAGCATAATTTGAGTATTGGCCATGAAGCTACCTGTCTTTGAATTACTCATCTTTGGAAAATGTTTAATATTTTCTACTACTTTTCTTTAAAAATCTTAAAAATGTAAAGAGAACTGTTGTTATTAGAAGTGAATGCAGATATCAGGGTACTATCAAGATATCCATTTATTAGAACCTGTTTAGGATGTTATATATTCTGGGTTTGGGTTTAATTTTGATATTTTATTCAATTCTTTATAAAATAATGAAGGCATCCTTATTAATCACAACTGCCTAGTAAGTCAACCTTGACTTTCAGATCCATTCTTACACAATCTGTTCATTTCTATACAATTCCTTCCATCATCCAAATGAAGTATTTTTCAGAAAGTATTGTTCAGATAAGGGCTATATGGGAAAGAAAGAAAAAAAATTAGAAATAAATTTGGAAAATTCTATAGGCATCAGTAATGTAACAAAAAAGAGAAAAATAATTTGACAAGATCCATGGCCTAGTTCTCAAAGTACATTATTACTTTTCTATATTGACAATAAGTTGGGTTAAATTTTAACTATCCCTTCCCCCAAAAAATAAACTGTAATTTTTTGTCTTTTACCCTAAGTTTTCATAGTTTACCAAAATCAAAAATCAAGTATCATCTAAATATCCAGACTGGATTTTATCTCTAACCCTCCCTAACCGTAGAACACCGACTAGACTTCTCATTTGTACCCCTCAAGGCCTAGCTTCACTCTCTGATAAAATTGTTAATTTTTAAGAGAACAAACTTTTTTTTCCTTAAGAAAAAAAGATTATATACTTTTTAACAGTTAACAATACCTTATCCTATGGTTCCCATAAACTTAAATGCCTTCATGACCAGACAAGTATCACAAAGATATGAAGTAACCTAGCATAAGATTGAGATGTAAAAAGCCTAAGTTCTGAAATACATTTATAATATTAAAAATATTCTCATAGGTAAAATTCTGCAGTCACCAATTTTCAGGCCCTCATTAATCCTTATCATATTCAATATGGAATTTTCTTGTATCTAATAATTATTTAGTAAATAAATGGATGAATGGGTAAATAAATGGATATATCAATGAATGGAAAGATGGTAGAGTATTTAAATAAATGATGACTTTTTTTTTTTGAGATGGAGCTCCCAGCTACCCAGCTGGGGTGCAGTGGCGTGATCTTGGCTCACTGCAACTTCCACCTTCCGGGTTCAAGTGATTCTCCTGCCTCAGCCTCCCAAGTAGCTGGGATTACAGGTGCCCACCACCATACCCAGCTAATATTTGTATTTTTAGTAGAGATGGGGTTTCACCATGATGACCAGGCTGGTTTGGAACTCCTGACCTCAAGTGATCCACCCACCTTGGCCTCCCAAACTGCTGGGATTACAGGCATGAGCAATTGCGCCTGGCCTAAATAAATGACTTTTGATTAGAAAAGTTGTTTTTGGCTGAGTATACCCCCTCAAAATTAAATAAGTAAATAATACAGTTGACTTTTGAATAACACCGGTTTGAACTGCATGAGTCCACTTACACAGGGATTTTTCATCCACATCTGGCATCCCTGAGATGGCAAAACCAACTCCTCCTGTTTCTCCTTTTATTCAGCCCATTCACCATGAAGACAGCAAGGATGAAGACCTTTGAATGATCTACTTCCACTTAAGGAATAACAAATATATTTTCTCTTTCTTATGATTTTCTTAATAGTATTTTCTTTTCTCTAGTTTATTGTTAGAATCCATTATCTAATACATATACAAAATATGTATTAATCCACTGTTTATGCTATTGGTAAGGCTTCTGGTCAACAATAGCCTACTAGTAGTTAAGTTTTTGTGAAGTCAAAGCAATATGTGAATTTTAAACTGTGCAGACAGAGATCAGCACCCTTAACTGCCACATTGTTAAGGATCAATAGTACTTGCTTTACTTTTTTTTGCAGAGGTTATTGGGGTACAGGTGGTATTTGATTATATAAGTTCTTCAGTGGTGATTTGTGAGATTTTGCTGCATCCATCACCCAAACAGTATACACTGCACCCTATTTGTAGTCTTTTATCCCTGCCCCACTCCCACCCTTCCCCTCAAGTCCCCAAAGTCCATTGTATCATTCTTATGCCTTTGCATCCACAGAGCTTAGCTCCCACATATCAGTGAAAATATACAGTACTTGGTTTTCCATTCCTGAGTTACTTCACTTAGAATAATACTCTCCAATCTCATTCTGATCGCTGCAAATGCCGTGAATTCATTTCTTTTTATGGCTGAGTAGTATTCCATTGTATATATATACCAGAGTTTCTTTATCCACTCATTGCTTGATGTGAATTTGGGTTGGTTTCACGATTTTGCAATTGCAAATTGTGCTGCTGAGTGAGGCCAACTGTGATCAGAAACTTCTTTCATACAAAAGTTGTTGATAGTAAAATAAGCATTTCACAGAAAGGCAAAAGAAAATCAGAGAGTATTACTACTTCCAATTACTACTGCCAGAGGAAGACTGAAAACTTTTTCAAACCACTTTATCCATTTCACTAAGATTAAGAAACACATGAAAATGTAGAGCTGGAAGTGTTCCTTGTTATCATCAGTCCAAATGTCTAATTTTACAGAAAAGAAAACTGAGGCCCAGTAAAATAAACCTATGTTCATAAATCACATAAATGTAATATAGCCAACACTAGACTTCTCTTTCTGAGATTCTTCCTAGAGCATCCCACTGTCTTCAAGAAGAAAAAAGGATAGTTTTATATTGTGATTCGCTTTGTTTCCCATTAAAAAGGCATTTCCTCAAATGTTACAACACCTAGTGTTCTAATTCGTACAATGAATTACATCAATATTGCTTAAGCTGCTACCTCTGAACTCTTGGACATCTTTGGACAGTAATTTAAAAGTTTCTGAATTACAGTATAAGAGCTATTTATAAAAGCTATTAACTTTCAAACTATTTAATTCCCATGATAGCCACTATGGCAGACTATTTCACTGGTAGCTGCCAATAACCCATGTCTCCTGGTACGTATGCTCTTATAAGTGACTCCAGACATTGATTTTGAGTTTGACCATGTGAATTCCACTGGCCAATGATATAGTAAAAATATGATGCAAACAGAGCATTGAAAATCACTTGCACACTGGAGCATGTTCTCTTGGAATTCTCTCCCTTAGAGCCCACCCATGCTTTAAGGAAGTTCAGGCCAGACTTCACTATTAGAAAGGAAGAGGCCACATGGCATAGCACCGAAACACCAGATATATGATTGACTCCAGTTCTGCAATCCTCCACCTGAACCCTGTTTAAATACTGGATGAACAATATTGTAGGAAATAATGACTGTTATAGTTTTGAATTATTAAACTCTGAAGTGATTTGTTACATAGAAATAAATATATACCTAATCAAAAACTGAGTAGAGGTATTAATTAAAGGAGATATATAAAGCAGGAGGGGTCGGGGTGAGTAAGAGGGCATTAAGTATATTCCAGAAGACTAATGGTAGTCACGGCTTAGCATCTTCTCAAGATCTTAAACCTATATCACCTAAGAACTAAGAATACAGAAAAAGGCACAAGATTATTAAACAGAATGGAGAAAACTGAAATTGTAACAGCCTTAAAACTCCATGCCTTTTAAATGATTTTCATATTAAATATGATAAAGATTAAATATAATGAAATTTTCCAATAGCCTTATGATGTAATGCTTTATTATCCCCCATTGTATGACTGAGGAAACAGAGACCTAGAGGAATTGAGCAATTTGCTTCAGGTTTCTCAGGTGTTAAGGGGAAGCAGTGCCAAGGCAATAGTTGATTGTATAAAGCCCAGGGAGGTTTCTTACCATCTCTTGGATAGATGAGTGAACCATATCCTCTAAATTAGTATTCCAGAGGAAATGACATTTTACTTTTGTGAAAATGTCAATATATCATCTGAAAGCAACAGTACAACTCAGAGAACAGATTAATTCTGGTGATGCTATCATATTACCTTAATATTGGAACATAGTAAGCATCACTATTTTTCTGTTTAAAAATGTTGAAGGGTTTTTACTTCTATGTTTCATCTCATTTTAATTTGTAGCATCACTCTCTTCACTCATGTTCTAATTATGGTGATTTGAAAACTAATGAGAAAAATGAAGAATCCACAAATTATTTCAATCATGAATAATATCTTTTATTACATGACAGAAAAATCTGTGGAGGCCAGGTGCAGTGCCTCATGCCTGTAATCTCACCAATTTGGGAAGTTGAGGCAGATGGACTGCTAAAGCTCAGGAGTTCAAGACCCGCCTGGGCAACATGACAAAATCCCATCTCTACAAAAAGAATTAGCCGGGCATGTTAATGGTCCTAGCTACTCAGGAGGCTGAGGCAGCAATGAGCCAAGATCGCACCACTGAACTCTAGCCTGGGGGGCAGAAAGGGATCTTGTCTCAAAAGAAAAAAAAAGAAGACAGAAAGAATGAAAAGAAGAGAGAGAAAGGAAGAGAAAAAAGGAAGGAAGGGAGTAGGGAGGAGAGGGGAGGGGAGAGGAAGGGAGGAGGGGAGGAAGAAGGGAAAAAGGAAGGGGGAAGAGAAGGGAGAAAAGAAAGAAGGAGGGAAGGAAGGAAGGCAGGGAGGGAGGGAAGAATAAAGGAAAATCAAATATGATGAATTCAAAGCTCATGTTGCATGTATCGTTTTTTTGTTTCTAGGTTAGCATGGTAAAAATTCCACACATAATGAAAATTCAGGAGCACAATATCACAATGGCCAAGGTAAACAACCTTGTGATTTTCTTTTGCATGGACTGTATTTGAAGCTCTCAGTGTTATTGTTTCATCTTTCAGTTAAACACACAGACATGTAAATACACACATGTATTTACAATTAGTTGTAGATGCCAAAAGAAACATGAACTAGGCCATAAGTTATTAGGGACAAAACTGAATGCCTCTAAAAACTTTTAAATTACGTCATTATCTTCACCCAAATTACTTATATTCAAGGATCAATAGTAACATATGAATAAGCAGTCAAAGTACAATAAACAAGAGAAAAATATTTATAAAAACACTAATAATATATACTTCACTTCTAACCATGATGAGTAATTGGTATTGCACATATTTCCCCACCATAAATAACTGTAAAGCTGGGCAAAATCTATGTAATAACTTAAACAAGTTACAACAGAGGTTGTACGACGCCCAACACTGAACTAAGACCTTTGAGAGACACTTAAGCTCCATGATTGCTTTGGCTTTCTTCCCTAGAGGCAATTTTTGGAGGTGGTAGTAGTGGGGGTTGCTAAGAAGAGTATGGCAGTCTCACTGAATTAAGACAAAGTGGGGTTCAAGGGTAGTGAAATGGTTGGAATCATTGAGGAAGATTCCTGGAAAGAAGGGAGTTGTGCAGTGTAAGACTTCCATAAATCTTCATAGTCTGCTTGAATATTTTGCCAAACATTAAGCTTCACATCTGTAGGACAAGACTCCCAGTGGCCAACAGAAAAAAAAAAATACTGGAGGAAGAATCTGAATAACTATGAGAACATGAATACAAAGGGCTACGGGAGACGCTGCTGAATACTCAGGGCATTGGGAGAGACCCTGTAAAAACCACACCTTGCATGCAAATCTAATACAGTGTCAAATTCAAGGCTATTTTACATCCTCTTTACAGAAACTTTAAACAACTCTTAAACAAATTATATGCAAGCAAATTAACTGCTTGCAGAAGCAATGCCCCCCAAATCATTAATAAAACAAAATGACATAATGTAGACATTCAACAATATATAATTCATAATGTTCAGTATAAAATAAAGTTGTTAGAACTGCAATGAATCTGAAAAATAATGTCTTTAACCAAGAGATAAATCCATAATTAGAAGTAGACCTAGAAATCACAGACATGATGAAATCTACTGTTGGCCCCTGCTTTGAGTTCTTTATTTTAGTTATATTTTTTCATTCCTATGTAAAATGTTAGTGCTAATATTTTCATTAGAAACTGGAGATATTTTTAAATCTCTGAATCCTGGTACTCCTTCAAAATAAAAAAAAAGAAAAAGAAAGAAAGAAAAACCTGATTATATTTTGCATTTATAAGGATTATATAACATATAAAATGTCCAGCTTAGTATTTCATACATAAGAAACTCTTTTTGGAGGGCTAGAAACATGCTTAAAGCTACCCGAGTTAGGATATAAAAAACCTAATAATATATTGAGGATATGTCAGTAAATAGCAAAGTCACTAGAATTTGTGCATAAGTAAATTATTCATGCTTGTTAATGAGTTTAACTTCATGTTTATGAAATTACAAGCATGTTTATAAACCTATTTTATGTTTGGTATCATATTTTATCTTCTGAACTATCTGAGAAGACAGGTACATTATTATCTGCATCTTAAATATGAAAAAAAAATTAAGCGCAGAGAGGATAAGTAACTTGCCCATGATCCTACAGTAGGTAGGTTACAGAGGCAGAGATCAAACTGCAGCAGTAAGGCTCTAGATCCTGAGCTTCCATCATTTGCTATTTTTAAGGAATAAAATATAGTAATAAAAAATGTGCTTTGAATTTCTGGTTGAGAGGATTTCTACATATGACAGGTTTTATTGAGTTAGTCACTATGTTTCTCTCTTCAGGGTTCTTTTAATGCTTGTTAATATCTCTTTTTTAAATGGATGAAGACAGAGTTCAACTCAAGACTACTTTATTCAGAACTTAAATAAGCTGAGTAATGCTTATAATAATGAGATTTTGAATTACGTGTCCATGATTTTAAAATGTCTCAAGAGAAGTTTAGGTTAGAATTTGTAAAATATTTCTTGACAGGAACAGTTTTTAACTAGAAATTCAAAACAACTCAACATCAAAAATAAAACTCAAATAATTAAATTTTAAAATGGGCAAATGAACTGAATACACATTTTTCAAAAGAAGATATACAAATGGTCAACAGGTATACGAACAAAAATGCTCAACATCACTAATCAACAAGAATGCAAATCAAAACTACAATGAGCTATCATCTCATGCCAGTTAGAATGGGTATTAAAAAGACAAAAAAAGTTATAAGGAATATAAATTAGTACAGCTATTATGGAAAACAGTATGAAAGTTCCTTTAAAAAACTAAAAATTTAACTACTATATGACCCAGCAATTCCAATACTGGGAATAAATCTAAAGTAAAGAAAATCAATGTGTCCAAGAGATAGTCCCACTTCCATGTTTATTGAAGCACTGCTCACAATAGTTAAGATGTGGAATCAACCTAAGTTCACATCAAGAGGTGAATAAAGAAAAGATGGAGTATATACACATAGAATTTAGTGATTAAAAAAGAAAAAAACTTGTCATTCTCAGCAATATGGATGAGCTTGGAGGACACTATGTTAAGTGAAATAAGCCAGGCATTGAAACACAAATACTATATGTTCTCACTTATTTGTGGAAGCTAAAACAGTTGCTCTCATAGAAAGGGTAGAGGCTAGAATAGTAATTAGTGGAGGCTGGGAAAGGTAGGGGTTTCAGCTACAAGATTTATGAGATTCCTTAGCAAAGCAACAGCTATAGAGGGAAAGAGAGAGAGATTACACAATGAAAAAATTGAAAAACTGAGAATTGGAGCAGTTTAAAATGGCAGAAGAGTCATAAGATGGAAGAAACTGTTAGCTTTTTCAATAAATAAAAAAATACAATTTAGGATAAATTATAGGCAATAGAGAAAGTTGTACACAAAATTCCCTGAGCAGTTATGAAGCAGAGTTATGTGACAAGAGAGAATTGCACTTTCAGAATATGATACTATGATTCTAAGAAAATTCTTAGAAAATTTTACACTGGCTGTCATCCTTATACAGAATTTTTTAGTTTTTTATCAATCCACAGATATTTATGGTATATCTACTAAATAAAAAACAGAGAATTGTGCTGAGTGAAATATCAGGTTTATACCTAGGAAACTTACACATTAGCAAAAGGAATGAGATATTCCCAGATAGCTATCATTTAATCAGATGTGAAAAGCGACTAACAAATTAAGTGCCAGAGGCAAAATAGATTTCTTTTAATTCAGTATGGTTTAAGTTTTTTTAAAAAAAATTATCGACTGAACTACAAAAGATTCCACAGTACCACAGACTGCAGTCTGAAGTATCGTTATAAGAATCTTGTGTCTATCACAATTCTACCTTCCTCTGTTTAGGCTTCCCTTGTGAATAGAATGTTTACTTGTGATACTCCCAGCTTACGTCTTCTTTGATTAAATTCCAATAGAAAACAAAACAAAACAAAAATCTCTTTCCCAAAAGTTCTAACTAGCATTCTGGACCTGATTCTTACTTGTCTCAGCTAACTTACATGTTTATCTATGAGGCAATCATTATGGCTTGATGCAGGTCTGGGGAGCGTGGAGTGAACAAACTGGCTTAACTATACGTCATCTTTATGTGAGCTGAGGACAGTGGAGGAATGGTTTCAAAGGAATATCAAGTTACTGTTATAAGAAGCAGGGAAAATAAATGCTAAACAGGGATGTGTGTGTGTGTGTGTGTGTGTATGTATATGTATGTGTGTGTGTGTGTGTGTGTGTATATATATATATATATATATATATATACATTCTATATATGGAATATATTTGCAACCAATCACAAAAAAACTCAATTAATAGTGGCTCATGCCAAAGAGTATTTAATGTTTTCCTAAGAAGTCCACAACGAAGCATTTCCAAGTCTTAAGATTTTAGTATTCTACTCAACCACCCTCAGTATGTTGACATCTTTCCTATGGCTTTATTTCCTCACACATTCACACAATAAATTCCTCCTTATGCAGTTTTCTCAGTGAGAAAAATATATTTGAAAAGTATTCAGCACAAATTTAACTATACCTTTGTGGCCAAAACTGGATCATATGTCACAAGGGAGAATAGGTTGCCATTATCACAGGAAACCAATCATGATTTAAGACTCTGCATTGGGCGTTTTGCAGTTCTAAATCAATTGTGATATTAGCAAAGAAAAAGAGGTAATGGCTACTAGATGGACAGCCAATACAATCTGCCAGATGTTCAGAAAGGCAAAATTAACCTGGAAGTTGTGTGTAGAATGGATGAAGAGGATGAGTTATAAGAGGCAGTGCTGGAGAACATAAGGAGGAAGGGCATCAACCAGAGCATTGCTGGAGAAACCATCTAATGCTTGTGTAAGTTTAACCTTGGAGGACATAAGCCATCATTCAATGTGAAGTTACTTTTAAAAATTAGAAAGAAATGGAGATCCTCCTTGGCTTTCACTATGTACTACCGGATTGTTTACTTGTTTTAATTTCCTCATTTCCACATGAGATTACTTAAAATTGTCTAATGTGCCCCTCATTTAATTTCTATTGAATACTTTTAAACCTCCTTCTTATACTCCTGACAAACGCTTTGGCTTCTTTCTCTGGCAAAGGCAGTGTGCAAAAGCACTTTTAATGCCATATTTTACATATTAAAATTTCTTCACTTCCACCAACTTAATTCAACATTCAGCATTTGGCCTTTTGCTCTTTGGTTTTTGTTTTCTGCTTGAGTTTTCACTTCTTCCTTAAAGAAATTAATACCAATTGGGCGATATGACAATTTAAAGCAGAAAATGACTTAACAAAGGCAAAAACACTGTCATGAACAATATTAATACCTTATGGGTGTTATTTTCTGAGAATAGGAAAATAAGCTCTGAAAAATTTTAGAATATTACTTTTAAATTTGAATTATCTCACAAAGATTGACTAACATAATATAATCATTTCCTTTACTATATGATGTCATATATAATCAAGATATATTTATATGAGTTTAATATATTTTATTTAATGTTTTCCTTCTAGGAATTGAAATAATACTAAGTCCCAAGTTTCTGAATTGGTTAATTTTTCTGCCAAGAAATTCAAAAAGAAAATGTAGAGTAAAATGTGCTCTAATGAGCCACTTCTAGCTATATGTCAGGTTGAAATATTTGTCTTTTTTAAAGCAATATGAATACCCAAGAGGTTTTTCTACATTGTTATCAACAAAATGAAAAACCAAAGCTTTAATCAAGTTAGCATTTCCCAACTCCAGTAAAAAAAATATATAAACATGTACATAACATACAAATTAAAACTGGAGCAAAAAAGGAATAACCTATTACACACAGAGAACGGAGATTAAATATCAAACATTTATTGAACGTTAAAGAGACATCTTTTGTCTATTTTTTCCTATGTTGACAAAATAATCTGCTAGCTCATATAATGAAAACAGCTGAAAGAAAATTCATCAGAAAAACTGAATACTTACCAAGCCAAACTAATTATGTACACACATATATTGACTCTTCTAGTATACTGTATCAAAGCAACTAAGCATTATTGAAGTTGTTTATATTGTGCATGTCCAAACAAAGTTATTTACTGGCCTAACTCATTTCCCATCAGAATTCACAAACCATTTTATAGCAGCAATTACAAAGTAAGGTAGAAGTGCAATTAAAGGCATTAGCCATGTAATCTTCCAAGATCACAAGAAAAGATGAAGAACTCTTACTACTGAACTTAAATGTCAAAAGTAAAGCTAAATCTTTTCATCAATACTATAAGAAATAAAAGAACAAAAAAGAATTATTGTATTAATATGTAACACTGTTTTTCTTAGTTCAAAACAACTAAATTATATTTTGTAAAAGTAAATACAACAAAAAATAAATAGAAGGACAAGCTTAAACAAACCAAGATATTGTCAGAAAAAAGTTACCGTTGCTGTCATAGATACAGCTCATTACTTAAAAATCCAGCGCGGGGTGGAGTGTAGGTTGGTTTTTTCCTCTACCCATTTTGTTCAACATAAAGTGACTTGTACCCTGATGGCTGGTTCACTTTCTGTCTCTGCAAGTCACGCTTATACTCAAGAAAAGAAACATCAGCCCCGAATGTCTAGTCAAAATACTGAAGTGAGAAATATAAAATATGTTTAAATTACTTCAAAATGACTCAGGCTTAGCACAGAAAATGTACAAAGGAGCATACTTCTATTCACATTGTTTACTCCTTCAATAGCTATTTATGGTGCAACAAATAAAGTCCTAGAAGCTTAGGGAAATTGTGATTAGCCCTGATAACTGCTCTCAAAGAATTTATAATCTTATCTTCAGTTATATACAAGGGCTTTCACACATTTTCAAGTTTTGTACAATTTGAGGTCCTTAAAACACTATCCAAGAAACTTCCTTGATTACGATAAAACAAAAGTTTTCTGGTCATAAAAATAACCTTTTTAAAAAAAACTATGTGTGTCCCCTTCTTGGGTGACGAGAGACAAAGGAATGAGTTATTTTTTCCTTTGCCGTTCCCTGAATCCCTAGAACCCTACTCTCGGCTTCCATTGTATTTTTGTGGTAGTTATTTTTAAACATCTACCTCAACACTTCTACACCAGACTCACTTCTTAAATGCTGTCTCAATGGCTCAAAATTAATTTTCTATACTTTTCCTTTGAACGAGTTCTTAAACATCAACATATCAATGATCCTGAACAAAATTACTATCCAAACACTGGTGTGTGCCAGAAATCATAAAAATTGCTTTCTAGAAACTTAGTTTCTGTTACTTTCAAAATAATCTGATATTTATGTGAAGACCTACATGTCTCAATTTAAAAGAAGTTAACATATTAGTTTGACTGAGAAATTGGGAGACCTCAGTATCAGATATATGAATAACAGATGAGGGATCCTTTTCACCTAGAAAATAATAAACATTTCACTAAAGTGATTATCACAGAAAATAAACAACCACACAGTTGTTATAGCAACTGAGTGAAGTTTCACTGATACATTTTTTAATTGCTAGATCTATTTGGGGTTGGTTTTAGAATCATTTGAAATCATAAAATATACAAGTCCTATGCTAGTCCAGCTGCTTAATTTCCAAGGATTATTTATGACTCACTTTTGTTCAATAAGTAAAATTCCCTTCCCTCCTAAATTTGAACTACCAGACGCTTCCAAAATATTTCTGAAATCAACAACTGTTTTCTAATTTGCTACTTGGCCTATCTTCAAAATTTTATTTAACATTTGTAGCAATGTCTCAGAGATTTGATAAAGCATGTTTTAGTGATTTGTTTTCCCACTATAGCAGTGTCTGATTTAGAGCAGACAGCATTTCCGCAAATAAGCTTCACAAGTGTGAAGTGTCTAAATCATATCCTTATACACAAAAGTGCCTGAACCCAAGGGATGTGAAATGGTTAAACAGCAAAGCCCTCAGCAGCTGCAGCCAACAGTTGATATATGACATGGTAGAACAAGTAACCTTAGAGATATTTCTTTGATTAAAGGGCTGAGAGATATTGAAGGGGTTTTCTTTCTGCCAAAAGCCAAAGTAGTCTAACACTGGTGGTCAAACTTAGATGCTCATCAGAATCACCTGGGCAGCATTTTAAGGATAGAGATTCCTGGGCTCCCTGCCCAGTAATTAGGTTCAAAGCCTTGGGACCAGAAATCTGCATTTTTTATGAAGTCTCCCAGTTAGGAAAGTTTCTCCAAGTCCCTACTGAGAGAAGATTAGAATAAATGCTAGAACCATATAATTGTATTATGTATATTTACTTTCATATATTACTTCTAGTGATCCTAAATATAGTTTATTTAATTATGTGTCTACAAGTAACTGTTTGACTAACCCTTTTAGTTATTTTTATAATATCCATCTAAGGAAACAATTCAGCTATTCTTTTACAGATATGTGTGAACTCAGAGGACTCAACCAATCCATATTCTGTCTGGCCCAAGAGTAAGTGGATCATGCAATCAGCAGCCCTTCCAGAAGAGGGTGGAAACAAGGCCTATTTGTATTTTTATATTTTTGTTTGAAATGTGATGAAATAAGAATCTAAGTTGTGACAATATTGAAACCAGTGATCTAAACAATTTCTCTTTGCCCCTACCCCTCACCACTCCTTCGAAGAAAAGGAACTGCATTCCCAGGCAACTCAAAAACTCTATTTTGCAGTGAAGAAAGAGCCAGCACTTCCTTACCTTCCAAAATCCTGTGGATAAGTGCCACCGAATCTAGGAACATGAAGAGCCAAAGTTGTATACATGTGGGAGGCAAGACTGCTGATCCTAGAGGCTGTGTGGAGTGCTGGTAAAAAGCCCATGATCTGGAGCGTAGGTATGCGGGTTCAGTTCTGGCAGTGCCACATGTTAACTTGTGACTTTGGGCTATTTATTTCATCTCTCTTTGCTTCAATTTCCTCATCTGGAAGACGGGGGTTAATTTTATTACCTACCTCATTAGGTTAGTGATGTCTACCTTAGTACTCAAAGAACATGTTAGAAATGTGTACTCCCAGACCCTCCCCCAGGTTCTGAATTTTTAACAAAATTTTCATGGCTTGTGTGTATGTGACAATTTGAAAAGCACTTATTTAAGACATGTGAAGGGCTCAGACTGGTCAATACTTTATAAATTTGTTGCTATTATTTAGTTTAAACCTAAACATCAAACAATTACAAAGTCTAAAAGCTCTGCAAATATATATAGAGAGATATGACACAAGCAGTGTCTAGCTGAATCTATAGGGAACAAATGAAATGAATTGGAGACCAGCTTAGACCAGAGAAGAATATATTTGACTTACACAAAAAACTAGGACTAGAAGAAGAAAACGTTAGAAGAACCACCTCAGGAATGTGTATCTGGCAAGTTTCTGTCACAGTTGTCTTTCTGGTGTAGAGAGACAGAGAAATCAGTAAAAATCACACTGTATGTATTATAAATTTTCAAAATCTCATGTTTTTTGATTCCTCAACACCCACACAAACAGACCAACCCAGGTGACCACGGGTATCAGTGTGATAAGGCTGGTCTCTATCAAAAGTTCCCTTTTTGGCTTTCCCTGACTATGGCCCTATGACAACCAAATGCACCACTGAACTCCCCTCATACGTTCTCCTTAGGTACTGTACCCTGGCTTCCAGTACAGGCACTTGCACATAGGTCCCTCGGTGTTTTTCTGAGCTTTCCACCTGCTTGGGTCCACGTGCTCCCTTCATGGCCCTCCCTCTCTAGGACCTCTGAGGAATAAATCCTTTGATTTCATATGCCTCTCCAAGTGTAATTTCCATAGCCAGAAAGGACTAATCCTTAAAGATCCCACAAGAGAGATTTACTCTCCCATTTAAAACTCACTGTGGTAAAGATTTAATAATGAATGCACACAAAACAGAGTTAAGGCAGGAGACGAGTGGTAAACTCTGTCTGCCAAAGTCAGAAAATACTCCTCCAAAGAGTTCACATCTGAAGTGGGTACTGAAAAAGACAGGAGACAAGGTAGAAGGCATTGTAAACTTCCATAATCATGGGTGCAAAGGTGTGATGCCTTGGAGGAAGTACAAGTGCTATGTGATCATTGAACTTCACAGGTCCCTGCATTTTGTGCATAGAGGAGAGTGGGGCTCTGTCTGTAGAAGGCAAAACCATAAGAGTGTGTGAAACTGCTGCTAGACTCTGGGCCCACCTCTCAGAGACCTGAATTTTGAAGTTTCAGGTGAGCCCAGGTGTCTGCATTTATCTAGCCCTCCACAACTCTGATATATTTGGTAAGGCGTGATACTGGTGGGTGGCTTGATCGTGGAATGTCTTATATTCCTTTTTGAAAATCATGAACTGTATCCTGGAGCAAATGAGCTGCTGCTCAGGAGTTTTAACTAGTGGAGGGAAGTAATCAACACTGTAGTTTACGAAGTTAACTCTAGAGGAAATAGCGTGAATGAATGTTATGGGTTTAATTATGAAGGGACTTTGTGCCTCAGTATCCTCAGCTCTGGAAAGGGACAGATAATGAAACAGTTGTAAGGACTGTAAAGCACTTAGAACAGCCAGGTGCGGTGGCTCACGCCTATAATCCCAGCACTTTGGGAGGCGGAGGCAAGTGAATCACAAGGTCAAGAGATTGAGACCATCCTGGTCAACATGATGAAACCCCATCTCTACTAAAAATACAAAATAAAAAATTAGCTGGGCATGGTGGCATGCGCCTGTAGTCCCAGCTACTTGGGAGGCTGAGGCAGAAGAATTGTGTGAACGAACCCAGGAGGCGGAGGTTGCGGTGAGCCAAGATTGCGCCATTGCACTCCAGCCTGGGTAACAAGAGTGAAACTCCGCCTCAGGAAAAAAAAAAAAAAAACAAGAACATTGCTTCACATGTAGCCTGTACGTAATAAAAATAAACATTTATCATCATCACCATTGTTATTTCACTACATCAGACTTCGCATAGCAGGGATCCTGAAACAATAATTGATCCCAAGAACCTATTTCAGGAGGTATAAGAACACAGTATATTTTAAAGTTAATAATCTACCTCATGCCCACTCAAAATCTCTCAGTACCTTTTAAGAAAGTAGAAATATTTACTTGTACAGGTCTTCCTTTGCACTGTGAGACATAATGGTATAATCGTGTAATAATGCACCATCTAATCAGAAAGATGAATGTTTGGCTACTTTAAAGTAGCAATATTTGAAAAATCTCTTGGGGGAAAACGTATCCTTATTCAAACCAAAATAATCAAAACTGTGCATAGACTCCTGATTTAGACAAAGAGTAAGCAGAGAAAAGTTTGAAACACTTTAGTAGAATTACCACAGCACACAGAATTTAATCCCTCTCCTTTAAAAATAATCTAAGACCAGAATAGATTAGACAAGCCCTGGCTCATTACAATAACAGATGCATAATCCAGGAATTCACAATCTGGTGGTAGATTCACTCTTTTTCAGCAGCCTGTGCTTAGCACAATACTGTTGAGACACATTGAGCCTTGGCAGGTTTTAAATGCCTCAGTAATGGGCATGCCTGTTCTTTAGTTAGCCGCACTGTGAATCATCTTGAGCATTATTGATTGGCATATTATCAAAAATATATTAAAATAATTTATTTCCCAGTGATTACATAACTCAAAGTAAGACACATTAATAGATTAGTATCATTTTTCTCTTGATTGCTCTTCATCTAGATCAAATAAATAACAAGATAGGAACATCTATAACTATGAAAACATAAACAAATAAATTGAAGCTTATCTTTATTGATTTAACTCAGGCCCTTTCAAGGACATAATTCATCTTGGATTTACTACATATTCTGAAGTTTGAGAAAAAGCTGTGTATATTTATATCTTGTATAGCTGACATTCCAGTAACTAGAAACTTAGAGGATAAATATAAAATGATGTTGTGTGGTTACCTACACTGGTTGAACACTTAATGGTTTTTAAATTTTATTCAATGTAGATAATACAGATGGAAGTTTTTCTATATTCCTTTTAAACTATAAAGTTTTAAAACAGCAACTGAATGTCTCTAACACAATTATGACCTATTCTGTTCTGCAGTACTCCCATGTTCCCTTCTCTCTCCATCCATATGGCCTTCCATATGCTGTTCCTCTGCTCTCCCTTCTCTTTGCAAAGCAGCCCCACACTATCTTTCAGCCTCAGGTGAACCTTTCCTGACCTCCAGAAGTAGGTCAAATCCTCAGTCCTACACTTTCCTCATATAAAGTACTTCTCCTTCCTGGTATTTGTCACACTTGTGATTGTACTCTGTGTGTGTGAGAGAGAGACAAAGAGTCAGAGAGAGAAAAAACAAAAGAGAGAGAGAGAGAGAATGTCTTTCTCCTGGCTCTGTGAAGGTAGAAATTGGAATTATCAGTGCCAGGATCAATGCTTATGACCTATAAGACCCTAAGATACGGTTGAATGAATAATACACTTTTTAAAAATAATGATGGCCAAGTCTTTTTACAGTGAGATACTAAATGGAAAGAAATGCCCTGAAGCCAAATATAATCAACTTAATTGTTTTAATAGCCTTACCAGCTCCAACCCTAACCACTTAAAGCCACGCCACACCACCGCCTCTTCTTTCTTCTTTCCTATTCACTTTCCTCATCATTTTCATCATAACATTCATATGGGTATATTCTATGTTTCAGGACTTAGGCAAATGTTTCAGATTCACTATTTTATTTAATCCTGACTATAGCCCTCCAGGTACAGTCCTATCTTTTTTTTTTTTTTTTTTTTTTAATTTGAGATGGAGTCCCACTCTGTTGCCAGGCTGGAGTGCAGTGGTGCAATCTCGGCTCACTGCAACCTCTGCTTACCGGGCTCAAGCAATTCTCCTGCCTTAGTATCCCAAGTAGCTGGGACTACAGGCATGTGCCACCATGCCCGCCTAATTTTTGTATTTTTAGTAGAGACAGGGTTTCACCACGTTGGCCAAGATGGTCTCGATCTCTTGACACAGTGATCCACCGGCCTCGGCCTACCAAAGTGCTGGGATTACAGGTGTGAGCCACCGCACCTGGCCCCTACCACATTTTACAGGTGAGAAAATTAGACTCCCAGAGGCTAAATAACTTGACCTATATGCTTTTTTGAACATATCAGCTCTTGTCCCAAACCTGCTCTTTCATACTTTGCACTGTAATGTTAAGCTAGGAGATTACACACTATTTTTTTTTTGGCTTTCTATAGGTTCTGTCAGAACAATCCAACAAATTACTTATTGTAAACTAAACCATGGAAATAACACACAATCATATGTGTTATGATGGAGTGCTATCTGTACTTTTATCAGCAACATTAGTTTGAAGTCTCAAAACACCAATGCAGACATCACTCTCTATGTGCATTGACTTCTCCTGAAAAATGTCTATACAAATGCCCTATTAAGTACCTAATTTAAATATGTTTTTACAGAGAATTCCAATTAACAACACTTATTCAACATATGATTCAGATTAATTATGCCCAAGCCATTTGGAGCTCTTGATACTGTTTCCATTTCAGGAAGCAGAATACAGACAGCATCAGTGTATTCATTTAAAAAATGATTTCCTAATATAGAAGATAAAAATATTCTGTCACAAATATCTATAGATATAATAAAACTTAATATTCTATAATGTGGATGTTGTATTTAGGCAACTCAAATTTCTTTCTCTCAAAATAAATAATGTAATATTAAAACATTAAAATCTGAATATCTCTAGAACTGTTTATCATTTAAGACTTTAATGAAGCATTTTTGGAAAGAAGGAATTTAACATTTAGAGACTAACATTATTGGAAAGAAGGTGCTATGGAGGTAACTTAATCCTATTTCCTTGGTATATATGTGAGGGATGGTCTCAGAAATTAAATAATTATGTCCTTTGATTAAATATTAAACTAGATCAGGCTTTATATTTATGACCACACAAGTGATTTAGATGTGCAGGTATCTTCTCCAACCGACCATCTGTTTTGTTTAATAGTACAAATTAGATTCTAGTTTGCTGAATCTTAACAAATTGCTCCTTGAACAGCAACAATAGTCCATGGGTTCCTTAAATATTTCTGTATGTGTATGGAAATAAGCATACACTTTCTCCTGAACACTTAGCTTACAAAAAAGACCAAATCTTTATTGCACACTGGAACTTCCCAGTTGCCTTTGAATTTTTCAAAAGATAACACAACATTGGAAATTTGTGGGTGATTTCCACAGATAACATCCCATTTTCATTTCATTACTGTGTCATATGACACATTGCACAAAGGGAGCTATGTATCATTTCAAACATTTCTTATCTTTGGAAACAGAAAAAGAAGTAACTGCATAACTCATAGGGACATTATTAATGTACCTCTTTGGTTTTACATTTTGTAAAAGTAAATTCAGTTTGGCTTTTAATTTGTTTGAAGATCTCAAATGTAGTCATTGTTGATTTCTAAGTATTGATATCTCTGCATCTTGATATGCTACAATTGCACCTTTGACTTCAGCCAGCTTATAGCAGGGATATGGCAATAGATAATCAGTAGTATTCTTTTTCTAAAGTTCTTCAACTGAAGCAGAATCAAGAAGGATCTTATCTCTAGAATACCAAACAATAAACTGCTACAGCCAAATCCCTATCACCACACACATGCATACTTACACACATCATCACAATCACACAGTCACACAGGAAGTAGTTGTTAGCTTAGTCAAGTTTCTGCAGGTTACAGGCTCTTTGTTGTCTTTCGATAGTCACTAGTCTTAGATAAGAATGATCATATTTTCCCTTCCTTCAATCTGGAAATAATGCAAAAAAACAATATATGGATAAAATTAATGTGCATTATTAAAGTCACAAAATGTGCTTTTCATCAATAATTAACATTTTGGACCACGAAATAAAGTTTTGTTCTTTTTGTAGATCACTTTAGTTTCATAATTTGAATCAAATAAATGTTATCAAGCTCACTTCCAAGATGGCCAAGTTTGAACTGTGATAGTTGGCATACTTATTTTAGTTGTGCTAAAATAATCTTGTGTTTCAAGTTACTGGAGTTAAATTGTTTCCTTGGATAGAGGCAGAAACACTGTGGGTCCTGCTACATGACAGAAAATAACACTGTCCTTTTGAAGCAGATTTACAGGCTTACTTGAATTGAAACAAACTTGACAATCAGTCAAATCAAACACAAGTTTTGTGTAGTTAAAAGGTTTGAAAGAGCTCTTCTCTCTCTAGCACTTTATTACTTCTTTGTATATGCTAATTTTAGTCCTAAAAGAAATCAAAAGCTAAGTATGGCAAGATGGTTTTTCACCATGTCAGGATTCCATTTCACTCCTTTTTTTTTTTTTTTTTTTTTTTTTTTGACATAAGTCTCACTCTTGACCAGACTGGAGTGCAATGGTGAGATCTTGACTTACTGCAACCTCCAGCTCCCAGGTTCAAGCGATACTCCTGCCTCTGACTCCCAAGTAGCTAGGATTACAGACATGCACCACCATCTCCTGCTAATTTTCATATTTTAGTAAATACAAAGTTTTGCCATGTTGGCCAAGCTGGTCTCAAACTTCTGACCTCACGTGATCCACCTACCTCGGCCTCCCAAAGTGCTGGGATTACAGGCATGAGTGACTGTGCCCAGCCACACTCCTTCCTTTTTTTGTCTCATATAAGCAAGCTTTTAAAATTACCTGTAGGTGATGATTCCTCTTCTCCCAAAACTAGACAGAGTATTCAAAGACAATAGAGAAAAAAAAAAGTTTTCTTACAATTGACTGTAGATGCAGTTTCTTAAGATATTTATCAAAAAAGTGATAGACAGTAGATTATAAAATATTTTTGTATTTCTCTTTGATATAGATAGATGATTATTGTTGATATACTTATCCTTCCCTTCTATATTGTTCCCACTGAATTTCACTACTACAATTAGAAATTCAATGTATTCTGAAGGTTTAGTCATTGTTACTTTAGTTATGAACCTTTTCAGAGAAAGTTAGCTTTGTTGTGAATAGAACCTTCCCATGAAGGCCAAAAAATAAAGAGTTTATTTCTGAAAAAAAATTTTAGATTAAATTTAGTTTACTTTTATCTCATAGAAGACATCAGAATTAAAAATTATATTTTAAAATGCTGACCCATCATTATTTATAGTATTATAATAATCTTTTTAGATTAGTGGTTCTAACTCATCTTTCATGTTTTCTTTATGCCCTTCTATAGGTTATTGAATAAAAAGAAATTGTTTAATTATAATTTTAATGTGAGAAAACTGAGTCCATGTTATTCTGTCTGAAAAATAATCACAAACTTCATTTCAACAGCTGAATCGATCAAGTGGAAGAAAGGATATCAGTGATAGAAGATCAACTCAACGAAATAAAGCTAGAAGGCAAGTTTAGGGGAAAAGAGTGAAAAGAAATGAACAAAGCCTTCAAGAAATATGGGAGTATGTGAAAAGACCAAATCTACATTTGATCAGTGTACCAAAGTGATGTGGAGAATGAAACCAAGTTGGAAAACACTCTTTAGGACATTATCCAGGAGAACTTCCCCAACCTAGCAAGGTAGGCCAACATTCAAATTCAGAAAATACAGAGAATAGCACAAAGACATTCCTCAAGAAGAGCAAGCCCAAGGCACATAATCATCAGATTCACCAAGGTTGAAATGAAGGAAAAAATGCTAAGGGCAGCCAGAGAGAAAGGTCAGGTTACCCACAAAAGGAAGCCCATCAGACTCACAGCGAATCTCTCGGCAAAAACCCTACAAGCCAGAAGAGAGTGAGGGCCAATGTTCAACATCCTTAAAGAAAAGAATTTTCAACCCAGAATTTTATATCCAGCCAAATTAAGCTTCATAAGCAAAGAAGAAATAAAATTGTTTATGAACAAGCAAATGCTGAGACACTTTGTCACCACCAGGCCTGCCTAACAAAAGCTCCTGAAGGAAGCACTAAACATGGAAAGGAACAACCAGTAGGAGCCACTGCAAAAACATACCAAATTGTAAAGAACATCAATACTATGAATAAACTGCATCAAGTAACGAGCAAAACAACCAGCTAGCATCAAAATGGCAGGATCACATTCACACACAACAATATTAATCTTAAACAGAAATGGGCTAAATGCCCCAGTCAAAAGACAAAGACTGGCAAATTTGATACAGAGTCAATACCCATTGGTGTGCTATATCCAGGAGACCCATCTCATGAGCAAAGACACACAGAGGCTCAAAATAAAGGGATGGAGGAAGATTTACCAAGCAAATGGAGAGTGAAAAAAAAAAAAGCGCAGGTTGCAATCCTAGTCTCTGATAAAACAGACTTTAAACCAACAAAGATCAAAAGAGACAAAGAAGGCCATTACATAATGGTAAAGGGATTAATGCAACAAGAAGAGCTAACTCTCCTAAATATATATGCACCCAATACAGGAGCACCCAGATATATAAAGCAAGTTCTTAGAGACCTACAAAGAGACTTAGACTCCCGCACATTAACTGTAGGAGACTTTAACACCCAACTGTCAATATTAGACAGATCAACGAGACAGAAAATTAAGAAGGATATCCAGGCCTTGAACTTAGATCTAGACCAAGTGGACCTAATAGACATCTACAGAACTCTCCACCCCAAATCCACAGAATATATATTCTTCTCAGCACCACATCACACTTATTCTAAAATTGACCACATAACTGGAAGTAAAACACTCCTCAGCAAATGCAAAAGAATGGACATCATAACAAACAGTCTCAGACCACAGTGCAATCAGATTAGAACCCAGGATTAAGGAACTCACTCAAAACAGCACAACTGCATGGGAATTGAACAACCTACTCCTGAATGACTACTGGATAATGAAATTAAAGCAGAAATAAAGATGTTCTTCAAAACCAATGAGAATGAAGACACAATGTGCCAGAATTTCTGGGACACATTTAAAGCAGTGTCTAGAGGGAAAGTTATACCACTAAATGCCCACAAGAGAAATGAAACATATAAAATCGACGCCCTAACTTCATGATTTAAAGAATTAGAGAGGCAAGATCAACAAATTCAAAAGCCAGGAGAAGACAAAAAATAACTAAGATCAGAGCAGAACTGAAGGTGATAGACACACAAAAAACCTTTCAAAAAATCAATGTTGGAGCTGTTTTTTTTTTAAATATCAACAAATCGATCTCTAGCCAGACTAATAAAGAAGAAAAGAGAGAAGAATCAAATAGATGCAATAAAAAATGATAAAGGGGATATCACCACTGATTCCACAGAAACACAACTACCATCAAAGACTACTACAAACAATTCTATACAAATGAACCAATAAATCTAGAAGAAATGGATAAATTCCTGGACACTTACATACTCCCAAAACTAAACTAGGAAGAAGCTGAATCCCTGAATAGACCAACAACAAGGTCTGAAATTGAGGCAGCAATTAATAGCCTACAAATCAAAAAAAGTTCAGGTCCAGATGGGTTCATAGGTGAATTCCACCAGAGGTACAAAGAGGAGCTGGTACCATTCCTTCTGAAAGTATTCCAAACAATACAAAAAGAGGGAATTCTCCCTAACTCATTTTATGAGACCAATGTCATCCTGATATCAAAACCTGGCAGAAATACAACTAAAAAGAAAATTTCAGGCCAATATTCATGACAAACACTTATGCGAAAATCTTCAATAAGATGCTGGCAAACAAAATCCAACAGCACATCAAAAAGCTTTTCAACCATGATCCAGTCAGCTTCATTCCTGGGATGGAAGGCTGGTACAACATATGCAAATGTATAAATGTAATCCACCACACAAACAGAAGCAAAGACAAAAAGCACATAATTATATCAACAGATGCAGAGAAGGACTTGGACAAAATTCAACAGCCCTTTATGCTAAAATCTGTAAATAAAGTAGATATGGATGGAACTTATCTCAAAATAATAAGAGCTATTTACGACAAGCCCACAGCCATTATCATACTGAATGGGCAAAAACTGGAAACATTTCCTTTGAAAACTGACACAAGTATGCCCTCTCTCATTACTTCTATTCAACATAGTACCGGAAGTTCTGGCCAGGACAATCAGGCAAGAAAGAGAAGAAAAGGGTATTCAGTTAGAAAAAGAGGAAGTTAAATTGTCTCTATTTGCAGACGACATGATTGTATATTTAGAAGACCCCATCATCTCAGCCCAAAATCTCCTGAAACTGAGAGACATGATGAAAACATCAAAAGCAATGGCAACAAAAGCCAAAATAGACAAATGGGATCTAATTAAACTTAAGAGCTTCTGCACAGCAAAAGAAACATCATTATAGTTAACATGTAACCACAGAATGGGAAAAAGTTTTTGCAATCTACCCATCTGACAAAGGGCTAATATCCAGAATCTACAAAGAACTTAAACAACTTTACAAGAAAAAAAAAATCCCATCAAAAAGTGGGTGAAGGATATGAACAGACACTTCCTTTGAAAAGACATTTATGCAGCCAACAAATATATGAAAAAAGCTCATCATTACTGGTCATTAGGGAAATGCAAATCAAAACCACATTGAGATATCATCTCATGCCAATTAGATTGGCAATCATTAAAAAAATCAGGAAACCACAGATGCTGGAGAAGATAGGGAAATAGGAAGACATTTACACTGTTGGTGGGAGTGTAAATTAGTTCAACCACTGTGGAAGACAGTGTGGCAATTCTTCAAGGACCTAGAACTAGAAATACCATTTGACTCAGCAGTCCCATTACTGGATATATACCCAAAGGATTATAAATCATTCTGTTATAAAGACACATGCACGTATTATGTTTATGCGGCACTGTAATAGCAAAGACTTGGATCCAACCCAAATGCTCATCAATGAAAGGCTGGATAAAGAAAATGTGGCACATATACACCATGGAATACGATGCAGTCGTCAAAAAGGATGAGTTTGTGTCCTTTGCAGGGACATGGATAAAGCTAGAAACCATCATTCTCAGCAAACTGACATAAGAACAGAAAACCAGACACGGCATGTTCTCACTTATAAGTGGGTGTTGAACAGTGAGAACACATGGACACAGGGAGGGGAACATCACACACTGGGGCCTGTTGTGGGGTGGGGTTTAGGGGAGGGATAGCATTAGGAGAAATATCTAATGTAGATGATGGGCTGATGGATGCAGGAAACCACCATGGCACACGTATACCTATGTAACAAACCTGTACATTCTGTACATGTACCCCAGAACTTAAAGTATAATGAAAATAAATTAATAGAGGAGGTTACTGTTCTATGTCACGTGGCTGAAGCCCATGCCCAGTACTCCTTGCATCAGTAAGCCTGCAGTTGATTTGGGATCCACTCAGCTTCTGGGGCCAGGAGGGAAGAACTCTCTTTGGTATCTGGCTCCCTAGTAAGCTATACACCTTTCTTAGGATGAAATTAGGTTTGTTTCTGAAAAGACAAAGACATGAACTTTTTTATTACACTGGAGGTTGTGCTCCCCCAATAAGTGATCTGTATACCCAAAACAAATATTTTAATAAATGTACACTTTATTGTTGCACATCCTTAAAGGGATGTGGGATGAGTAGAACACACATAAATACCTGCCTCCCAAAACACACATTCATGCATCTACACACAAAGAAATAGTATCACTTTCAGCTTCTAGGAATCAGCTGAGCAGGCAGAGAAGAACAAGGTATAGCGTCCTGACAACTGGGTGATTTGAAGATGCTGGTCTCCTACTTGCAGCTCAGCAGGAGGGCTTCGTGAGCAACAATTCTGCAGACAGTGGTTTGAACTTGGGACTTTTGAGGCTATACTCTCAGCTTCCCTAAGCAATGTTGTCTTTTTCAAGAGGCTTTTGTGACGGGAGTTTAATTACTTAAGGACAGATATTCTACTTCAGGCCACAGAGGGTGACAATTCCTTTTGCATATTTTAAATATGCTATCTAAGAACAAATATAGTTCAACATTTAAATCACCATTTCCTCTGGATGCATACTTTAAAACAAAATTTAAATATTGGTGTTTGTTGCTTTATCTGAAATTTTTTTAAAAAAAACTCTATCAATTAGAATCAGTTCCTACAAATAGAATTTTTACCACCTATTCAAAAGATATTTGGGTTAATTATAGCTGATAATAACTCTTAGACACTAAAATCTCTAGAAAACTAGACACAAGGGATTTTCTAGTATAATCCAACTACGTGCACCGAGAATTAGAAGTCAATGTCCTTCAAATGTCAGGAAATGAAAGAATCAGTGTGAGTACAGAAAACTATAAAAATGTCTTTGTTTACAGGATACAATTAGGACTAAATGCCAGTAGCAAGAGCCTTTACAGATCTATTTTTCTGGAAATTCTAGCTCAACTCTTGCCACTTATTCACCTTATGGTTTTAGGCAAGTCTCTCTTAATCTCTCTCAGCTTCAATTTCCTCAGCTGAAAAGTGATAATAATAAGGTCTAACTCACAAAGTAATGATAATTAAAGCAAATTACACATTTTAAAGGTTTTTATAAACTGAAAGTCCCCATGGAATTTTAAATTGGTTTAGGGAAAACAGCAAGATTTAAATGATCATGAATGGCCCTATAACTTGTCATAAAGTAGCCAGAAATACTTCCATGGAAAGCATAAATCCAACCTCTATATCAATATAGCAGAGAGTTTCTAGAATATAGTATACCAAAGAGAAAATAATAAAGGTTTATGATGTGGAGATATATAAGCTCTGTTATAAAAAATTATATAATTTGATATAGGCAGTATGAATTACTCATGGGACTCAAAGTTAAAATAATATTTGTAAGAATTCAGCAGAGAAATATGGTTCTTTCTAGATTTCTTTCCTTAAGCCCTCATAACTGCTGACAGTCAAAACATGTATTTGCAAATATAAAGATCTTGCATTCATAGATCTCAGTACATTCTTAGTTCTGTACTGAAATAGATATTTGGCCTTCTATACCTTAAATTTTTTTTGAAAAACCATATAAGCCAGAAGCCAATATATAGTGTGAACAATAAACAAATCATTTACCTCATATGTTTCCTGCTCTCTAAAATAAAATAACTGCTAGAAAATGAAAACAGTGCAATATCACTCTTTATTTTAGTCTGAGTTCTCCACAGAAACAGAACCAATAAGATATCAATATAGTTTATGGCATATATATACATACACACACACAAGTAAAACAGCCAATTCCTTATAGTAAAATACGTGTGTGTGTGTGAAGAGAGAGAGAAAAAGAATAGAGATTTATTATAAGGAATTGGCTCACACAATGATAAAGGCCAAGTCCAAGACTTGAAGTTGGCAAGGTAGGGAGCCACAAGAACCAATAGTATATTTCCAGTTCTAATCCAAATGCCTGAAAACCGGGAGGGCCGATGTTTTCAGTCCCTGCCAAAGTCTGAGTGAAAAAGCAGGAGAAGACCAATATTCAAACTTGAAGACCATCAGGCAGAGAGAGAGAATTCTTGTTCAGCCCTTTATCCTATTAAGGCCTTCTGGGGATTGGATGAGTCTCACTCACCCTGGGGAGAGATCTGTTTTATTCAGTCTACCAACTCAAATATTAATTGCATTCAAAAACACACTCAGAAATAATGCTTAACCAAACATCTGGGTACTCCATGGTCTAGTCAAGTTAGCATACAAAATTAACCATCACACTGCTCAATTTAATAGAAATATTCAATTGAATTTTGATGAATAGCTTTCATTTATCAAAGTTCATATTCCAAGATTAAACTTTAAAATATTTAATATTGAAATATCATCGACTTAGAATAACTTTTTAAATTACAATGTTTGTATAAGTCTATTTGACTGGTTGAAAAATGTATTGGATTACACTTTTCTGTTTTCTGCGGTAAGCATTATGTAGTCAAATCTCTGATACTTGTATATAGTGTACAGCAGACGGTTTTCAAAGGTCCATTTGGCATTTTCTTCTCAGCTTCCTAAGTACAGGATTATTCCAGGACAGAGCTGATTCCTTCCCTGTACCTGCAGATGTTCTCTTGGAGTACCACTAAGGCAGATCCTTCACACACCATGTCAAATCTGCTAATGCTTGTTCTTTACCTTTAATGGCCTATAGGACTTTTGGGAGGCCAAGGCGGGAGAATCAGTTAAAGCCAGTAGTTTGATATCAATTTGGGTAACATTACAAGACCCCATCTTTATGAAAGGATACAAAAATTAGCACGGCCTGGTGACATGTGCCTATGGTCTCAGCTACTCAGGAGGTTATATGGCTAATGTTTGTCCTTCTCTTTGTCTAGTCTATCGTCTTGGGACACCCAGATATCCTGCCTTCCCAGCCTTGACTCCATAGGAAAGCAGCGGAAAGAGGGAAGATGTTGCTATGCCATTCTGCCATTCTTCCTCCAGTGACAGAAGGACGAATCCAGAAACTCTGGGCCTCAAAATAACCTGTGGTGATTTGAGGAAATAAGAATCCAGTGTCTGCATTTTACAGAGATCTCCAAACATAAGTGGGAAAGGGCAAAATAACAACAAAAAAGTAAAGAATAAAATAATCTTTCTTCCATATAAAAATACAGTCCTTCCACTAGTACTCTTTTTTTAATCTTTTCTCTAAAAAAAATCACTCTTTCTATTCTCATTTCTCATTTTTATCCCTCTTAATTAAATGACCAATTCATATAGGCCTATTTCTAGCCTTGATAAAAATTTGGAGGGCCTGGAACTATGAATGAGACTTACTTGGATTTTGCCTTCTTTTCATCTATGGGTTGCTTCCATACTATTCTCCATCAAATGAAGACAAGAGGCCAATCTGTTGATTCTATATACTTAGCCACAAAACTAGTGAACAATTGATTGATAAATGGTAATCCTGCTATTAGCCTACTCAGGAAAAAGTGAAATTAAGAGAAAAAAGTGTCCTGGGAATCTATTGTGGAAAA
The DNA here is from genome assembly GCA_963574635.1 of Cheracebus regulus. Lineage (NCBI taxonomy): Eukaryota > Metazoa > Chordata > Mammalia > Primates > Pitheciidae > Cheracebus > Cheracebus regulus. The sequence continues at coordinate 38,500 of CAUYQU010052000.1, forward strand.
CCTACTCTTAATAAAGCACATTTCCACCATTCCAAAATTAATTTTGTTATAGAGTAATTTAACTGCTCTTCAAATTACCTACTATAAAGGGCTCAGATGGATGCAATCAGATGGCCAATATTTGGACCAGAGCTAGAACTGGTCCAAATATTGATGTTCCACTTTAGGCTATCAAAAGATGAAGTGTGAATGGATGGGCAAAAGCATTAGTATTAGTGAGTGTCGCAGGTCAACAATGAGTATTGATGAGGCTATGGGGAAAGAGACAAAGAGGTAAGGGTTGACAGGTCCCAGTCAATTTCCTGCAGGCAGGCCTTCTGCAAAATTCTGTGGAAAGCAGTCATTACCAAATGTTTGAGACAGTCAATCCTGGTAAATGCTGAAGTGGCAGCGCAGACCACAAGTCTCAAACTCTCTTCCCTTAATCATGCAAGTGGAAAGGCCCCAATCAATAAAAGCTAAGTTGCAAAAAGGAGATGAAGACCAAGCTCTGGCACATCACACCATTGTTATGACACAAGGCTTAGGCTCAAGGTTTTGAATGTGTCTGAAGAAGAGCTGGTATTTCTTCAGTTATGTTGCTTAAAAACCCCACGCTCAAAGGTCAGAATTCCCGTATGAGAATCTGATGGTCAGCCTTGCTAGATCTCTGCCACAGATTTTCATGAGCAACTGGGTAGCTGCAGCCACAATAAATATGTTCGAGGAGACATGGTCCTGCCATTTGTCCTTTTGGGTTCAACAGTTGTATTTTGTCTATTGTTGACAGAAGTATAAATTAGCACAAACAATTTCTATGTAAGATAATTTGGCATTATCTATCAAAGCTGTAATACTTTGACCTAGAATTTCAACTTCTAGAAATTTATCTTATAGATGTATTTATTTGCAAATATATGCAAATGATATTGATACAAAGTATTTATAGTAGCACATTTTTTTATATCAACAGACTATAGAATCTAAATGTTGATCAACAAGGGACTGGTTAAATATATAATATCACATCTGTACAACAGAATTTTCTACATCAGTATGTAAAGAAATAAGGAAAGGTTACTTAATATTGATATTAAATATAACATCCAAAGGTACATTGTTTAGGGTGTATGTGGTGGGACGTAGACTACTTACTTTTACCTTTTTTTTTTGATGTTTAAATGATATGAATGTACCAAATATATGACAAATCATGTGATTAAGAATAAATCTTTAAAACCAAAATATTCATTTTGTAAGTGGCACAAATTAGGCAATAAAAATCAGTATCATTTGTGATTCTGGCACTTTTCAAGATGAGGATAAAGTTGTGCCTTACGTTACTCATGTAGTCCTCAATTAACCATATCTAATGACATTTAGAAACTCAAATTTTTCTGAAAAGCAGAGTGAGAATTAACATTTGCTTTGGCCTGAGCTTTTAAAGTCCCAATGGTATATTACAACTATATTCTATATAATTTTCTCTAAATATATTTTTAATACAATGTTGAACAAATGAGAATAAAAGAGAATGTCCTAAACCAAACAATAAAAACAAAACTAACAGAAAACCCACAAGGAAAAAGCAGACTCAAACTTGAACAATAAGCAAATAAGTGGTCTTGGGGGCTAATGCCAGTGTCAGGTAATGGGAACTGAAACTCCTGGGTCTCTAAAAACCAGGAAGCCAAGTTTGAATCTGCCCTATTAAGCCACAGTCGTCAGAGGGGGCTTGTAGTAAATTCTTATAATCTTATGTGGCCTTGGCCTCAATTTTCAATACAGACTTAACTATCTCATAACAAAGTAGGGCTCAGTCACCATTGGCACAGTTTCCAGTTCTCCACCAAACCTAAATGGTTCAAGCCAGAAGGCAGAGATAAGAACCTAGGGGCATCTCCCTCACCTAGCAGACTGGGCTCCCCACTTTTCCACTTCTTCCTTTAAACAAGCCACATAGAAATTTACACATGCACCTAAAGTGACCCATGTCTTATTCCCTCAAGTATACTGCTAGTTGCCACCCATGCTTAATCTCTCTCTGCCTGACTGTTCCTTCCTGCCTCGCAGGACCCGAGAATGGAAGGTCACCCCTTGCTTCATTGTCCCTTTTCTGTCCAGGATCCCTAAGTAAAAATATTTTAACTTGGTTCCTGCCATGGTAGTGTATTGAATTTGCACCTTCCATCTAAAGAACTAATGGCTGCTCCAAACCACATTTTTCTGGGGTACTGGGGAGAGCATGGGCCTCCCAGCATCAGAGCTATGGTCAGGCAGGCATACTCTAGACATAGGTCAGACAAGAGCCACACATCTGCCAGTACAAACAAGTTTTCCATGAGGGACCTCCTATGTCACAGGTTGAACAACTAGGCATTAGGCTACCCGTCAGGTAAAATAAAAGAGGTATCCATAGAAGGCACAATATAAACACCCATATCCAGCAACCCTTCATTTCCAAAAGGGCAAGATTACTATCAGCTCTTGATACTGGAACCCCAACTTAGCTAAGGTCTCTCAAATCAGGGGTAAATTGAAATCTTAAATTAAATGAACACAACCCTAGAAAAATATATCTTACCAAAAGTGGTTCATTAAAAAATAAAAATCTTGATTAGACCTATAACCTATATTTAATTAAATAATTAAATCAGCAATTAAAATATTTTATTAAAAACATCAGGCCAGGATGGTTTATTATTAAATAACACTGTATATTCAGTGAACAAATAATTTCAATCTTTAGTAAACTCAAAGACTAGGAAAATCAATCTATAAGAGAAAGATAAAGATATCAACAAGTTTACGAAGTCTGTATTTTCTCTACTGCATAAGAGAAGTTGTTGGACCTTATGATGTGCACATATTTTATTGTGTGAGATAATGCTGATTTTGTTTTCCAAAATTCTTATGAGTATCTGCATTCTATCTACCTGTATAAAGAGAGTTTCAGATACATTAGGATATTGGAGACACTGTTATCAACAGACCTCTTAATTTTGCCAAACTCACACATATAAATTATTTCTTGTGAACCTCCTTGTCTTTGTTTTCCCAGATGCCAGCTTAGAGTCATGTGAAAGCTTATTGCCATATAACCCACCAGTGCCTTCCCACCCATCAGCTATTCTTTGAGCCTTTTTTTCCCTTTCTTTCTTACAACAACTACTCACTACCTTTCAACTTTAAGCTTTCTGCAAATAATACATAGGGAAGTTATCACTGTGGAGCCTAGATATGTGGTGACTACAATATTTGTTTGCCATTACATAGAACTGCTAGCTCTCTACTATTATCCATTGAAACCAAACATCGGCAACCATATGATTAAATTGTACAGTCAGTTCTGCCATAATGTTTATTTAGAAAATGCAAATTTGTTCTAACATAATTGATATATTAGGGAACAATTTGATCATAGATTTTGCATTAGCTTGTGCACAAATCGTCTGTGAGAAATACTAGATGAACACACAAAACTGCACCCAGCTGAGCTGCATCAGGTAGCAATACACAAATATCCATCTTAATCCTAAACCTTCAAGTCAGTGTTGCACACCCATCCACTGCACAGAAAATTTTAATATCAAATTTATTAAATAATTATTATGCTCTCACTTTCCACCAAACACTGTACTTGTACACTGGTGAGATCAAGGGTCACCTGATGTCGTGAAAATCACAATCTAATGCAAATACTTACAATAATTATTTTTACAGTAATAACTATTAAAATTGTATTGAGTACTAAGAAAGAAAGGTGTATGATACTATAAGGATCATGTGTACATTGACTTCTAATCTAATTTCGAGTTGGGAGATGTAGGGAGATTCAAGGATAATCAGAGAAAGCTGACTCAGGGAAGTCCTCTTTAAATTGAAATGGAAAAGGTGTATAAAAGTTAGCCCAACAAAGGGTAAAAATAATACAGAAGAAACAATATGTTCAAAAACTCTGAGGCAGAAAAACATGTGGCCCTTCCGAGGAATAGAGGGAAGGACAACCTGGCAGAAGTACAGAGAGTGGAATTATGGCATGGTGAGAGACTAGAGAGGGTTGAATGGTGGCCCTCCAAAAGATAGGTCCACTTAGAGCCTGTGAATGTGATCTTATTTGGAGTCTTTGCAGATATTCTGAAGTTAAGAATCTTAAGATTACCCTGGATTAACAAGGTGAGTCTGAACAATAACACATGTTCTAAGAAGAGATACAAAGGCAAAGACTGAGACTACAGAAAGGAAGGTGATGTGAAGATGGAGGCAGAGACTGGAGTGCTGTAACCTTGAAGCCAGGGAATGCCGAAGTTTTCTTGCAGCCAACAGAAGCGAAGAGAGAAGTGTAAAATACATCATCCCTCAGAGTCCCTAGAAGGATCTAACCTTGTAGATACCTCGATATCAGAGTTTGGGCTTTCAGAACTATGAGAGAAGAAATTTCTGTTGTTTTGAGCCACTCGATTTGTGGTAATTTGTTAGTGTAAACCTAGTAAGTGAATGCAGAGGCCAAATCACCATAAAGCCTATTTAACTAGAGTTATATGAGGTGAGTATGCTAGGCAGCTTTAACAAGGGCCTCAGTAATTGCTGCTTCCAGGTATTCACACCCATGTGTCATCCCCTGCCTTTGAGTGGGCATTGAGATCAGGAGTATTTCTGGGTGTTTTCCAGTTTTTTAACCTTATATTTATTATTTTATTCCCAGGGCTTATCACAGTGCCTGGCACATAACAAATGCCCACTAATTAGGGAATGACTAATTAATCACCTTGATTTAGAGAACTGGAGAGTTGGAGTGTTATAGGGTTAGAGGAGAGCTACAGAAAGAATCATTAAAATCAGTTCTTAAGTGAAATAAAGAAAAACTGAGTATACAAAATGAATAGTCAACTTGGTCCCCACTGTGTTACTGTGTTGTGACCTGGTTGGCAATTCAGACAAACAGGAAGCTCCCTAAGGCAAGAGAAGTCAAAAGTGGATGGTCCACCGCTATGACAAGAAAAACTCACTTGATTTACCATGAGACAGTGAAATCGGTGACAACAGTCCTCTGGGCATGCACTAGTTGTCCCTCCCCTTGGTGTCTGAAGTAGCTGTTGTCCCTTCATGAACTGCAGAATGGGTGAGTTCCCAGGATTCACAGACATACAAGGGAAGACGAAAAGATCTGAAGGGCAGATGCGAGGTTGGGGTTGAGGGGTTGGACATTGTATTTTCTGTCAATAGACTATCTAGGTACATTTGGTTAACTAATTGGAAATAGTTAAAAAGACTGAACTGTATTGGTATCCCAAAAAAGACTGAACCATATTGGTACCCCCAAAGTTATGGAGCTGATTATTTGAATTCTATACACATATCAGGTGGTATTTTGAAACAGGTCCTTATTAGCACAAATAGTTGTTTTAAAAAGTTAATATTCAGGCCAAGCAAGGTGGCTCATGTCTATATTCCCAGGACTTTGAGATGCTGAGACAGGCAGATCATTTGAAGTCAGGAGTTCAAGACCAGCCTGGTCAACATGGCAAAACCTTGTCTTTACCAAACAATCCAAAATATTAGCCTGGTTTGGTGGTGTATACCTGTAATCCCAGCTACCTGGGTGACTGAGATATGAGAATCACTTGAACCTGGGACATGGAAGTTGCAGTGAGCCAAGATCATGCCACTGAACTCCAGCCTGGGCAACAGAGCAAGACTCCGTCTCAAAAAATAAAAATAAAAAAGAGTCAATATTCTTATTGTCTCACTACGTCCCAAATTCAACATAGACTTCTTTGATCTACTGTTGGATCAAATAATTGAAATGTTTTTCAACTCAAATAATTGAAAATGGCAGGAAATTCATAGCTTACTTTTGTTCATTGTGCTTATTGGGCTTGACACATAATATAACCTCTTTTGTTGATTCCATTTCTCATCTGCTAAAAGGATATAATAATTGTCTAAACTTTACTGGGTTGCTAAGAAAATTAAAAGAGACCGTAAATGTAAAGGGCTTAGAATTTTGTTCAAAATATTATATAAACATAACAATATTAGTTTTTATTGGCATTAATATTAAACTACAAATGAACCAGGAACACTTTAAAACAAAAATCATGTCTCCTAGCAAAGAGAATAGGTCAGGTATTTGTATAGCATGTAATAATTTTAGAAATATTCTGAACTATCAAAAAAAGAAAAAACTAACAATTTTTTGTATATTACACAATGCATGTGAAAACATTTATTTAAAAATAAGGTGTTACACATATATTAGGGATTATTAGCATGAAAATCAACTAAACTGTTTATTCTATAGTTTCCTGAGTCAAAAAGCTACAGCTTTATGACTTCTCCTTTAATCTGCATTCTCCTCATACTTCCAACCTCATCTCTTCTGCTTCCTCAGCCTCAGACTCTTAGCAGGTAACCTGCCTCCTACTTCACGAGGAAAACAAGCCATTGTATGAAATAACTTAAAAGTTAGGCTACCAGATCTACAAACCTACCTGAGTCTACACTAAACTTCTTTCAATTCTTCTGAATAGAGGCCTGTTTCTCCACAAATTTTTTACTACAGTGTATGTCTTCACAGAAGTCACATGCTACTGATTATTTCCTGTCTCTCCTATATCCTGATCTTTTCTGTATTGGTCATTCCTACAGACATTTAAAACTATTCTCATCATTATATGCACCCAATACAGGAGCACCCAGATACATAAAGCAAGTTCTAAATGGCCTACAAAGAGACTTAGACTCTCACACACAAATAGTGGGAGACTTTAACACTCCACTGTCAATATTAGACAGATCAATGAGACAGAAAATCAACAAGGATATCCAGGACTTGAATGCAGATCTGGTCCAAGCAGACCTAATAGACATCCACGGAACTCTCCACCCCAAATCAACAGAATATACATTCTTCTCAGCACATCACACTTATTCTAAAATTGGCCACATAATTGGAAGTAAAACACTCCTCAGCAAATGGAAAAGAATGAAAATCATAACAAAGAGTCTCTCAGACCACAGTGCAATCAAATTAGAACTTAGAATTAAGAAACTCACTCAAAACCACACAACTACATGGGAACTGAACACCTTGCTCTTGAATGACATCTGGATAAACAATGAAATGAAGGCAGAAATAAAGATGTACTTCGAAAGCAGTAAGAATGAAGACACAACGTACCAGAATCTCTGGGACACATTTAAAGCAGTGTCTAGAGGAAATTTTATAGCACTAAATGCCCACATGAGAATCAAGGAAAGATCTAAAATCGACACCCTATCATCAAAATTGAAAGAGCTAGAGGAGCAAGATCAAAGAAATTCAAAAGCTAGCAGAAGACAAGAAATAAGATCAGAGCAGAACTAAAGGAGACAGACACACAAAAAACCCTTCAAAAAATCAATAAATCCAGGAGCTGTTTTTTAGAAAAGATCAACAAAATAGACTGCTAGACAGACTAATAAAAAAGAGAAGAGAGAAGATCAAATAGATGCAATAAAAAATGATAAAGGGGATATCACCACCGATTCCACAGAAATACAAACAATCATCAGAGATTACTACAAACAACTCTATGTGCATAAACCAGTAAACCTGGAAGAAATGCATAAATTTCTAGATACTTACACCCTCCCAACACTAAAGCGGGGGAGTTGAATCCCTGAATAGACCGATAACAAGGTCTGAAATTGAGGCAGCAATTAATAGCCTACTAACCAAAAACAGTCTGGGTCCAGACGGGTTCACAGCCAAATTCTACCAGATGTACAAAGAGGAGCTGGTACCATTCCTTCTGAAACGATTCCAAACAATATAAAAAGAGAGAATCCTCCCTAACTCACTGTATAAGACCAACGTCATCCTTATACCAAAACCTGGCAGAGACATAAACAAAAAAGAAAACTTC